>PVIY010063666.1:0-10431 GCA_004026745.1 Myrmecophaga tridactyla | reverse complement strand
TGAGCCACGGCAGCCGCCCTGTATGCCTTTTTAAAATCAGTATCCTATAAAAAAAAAAGTTTTACCTGCTTATCTCACAAGCTACTCGTCCTTTCATCTCTATGACATCAGAAGAAGTAGCAAATCCCAACCTTCTTAAAACACGTTTGCGACATTTGAGCTCATCCATTTGTAGGACAGTTCTTGCTTTCTTCAGTTCTCGTTTTGCAGATTTAATATCTAGTGCAATCTAAGGCATATGAAAATACAAAGGAAGCTTAATAATAAAGTGAAAAGTGTAAAATGGGATTTTAATCATAAAATAAAACAAAAATTATTTCATAAGGACAACTTTCAACATACTTCTGTCAAAACTTCAATGTAGAGAGGGAAGAGGAAATATAGGGGCTTCTTATTTATGGTCAATTTATTTTCAACAAGAGTACCAGGACAATTCAACAACAGTCTTTCAACAAATGGTGCTGGCATAACTAGACATCTTACTGAAAAAACGAAGTTGGATCCCAAATCTCACTCCATACACAAAAATGAAGTGAAATGTATGCTATGACATGGATGAACACTGACGCCATTTTGTTGAATAAAAGAAGTCAGAAACAAAAGGATAAATACTGTATGATCTCACTTATAAAATAATTAAGATAAGCAATTTGCATTTTTCTATAAACCTACAATTTCTCTACTAAGTAAATTAAAAGTTTAAAATCTAAAGCATTAATGCTAGAGAGAGGAGAAATTATGGAAGCTTCTTAATGCTTTTTCAGGACATTACTTAAGAGGAATGATGTATCTGAAAGTATTAAATACTAGCTAAAATGTCAAATACATAGAAAAATAAAAAATATCCATTTAAAAATTCTGAAACAAAACAGAGAAACTACAAGTTGTTAAAAATTTAAGAAGTTGGGGGACAAAGCAAGATGCTTGCTTAAATTAAAAAGGGTAGAGAGGGAAGTCTAAAAGGAGGGTACTGAATTGGATAGACCGGAGTTAGTTAGCTAAGGCAGGCTGTAGGAGGTAGAAAAAGTCAATAGGTGTATTAGGATAGGCTCTCCCAAGACAGGACTCACTGGACAATTAATCGTACCCCTCAAATACTCCTAAAGGATATTATCAAGAAAGTGAAAAGACAACCTACAGAATGGGAGAAAAGAGTTACAAATTATTTATCTAGTAACAGTTTAATATATACAGAACTGCTTCAATACAACAACAAAAAAGACAATCTCATTAAAAAATAGGCCAAAAAGTTGAACAGACATTTCTCCAGAGAAGATATACAAATGGCCAGTAAGCACAAATGGTGCTTCATACCCTCATAGGATAGTTATTAAAAAACAAACAAACAAAACAGAAAATAAGTGTTGGTGAGGATGGAGGAAATAGGAACTACTGTACTTTGTGGGTGGGTTTGTAAAATGTGCAGTAATTGTGAAAATAAGTTTGGTGAGCTCAAAAAACAATTTCACTTCCAGGTATATACCCCAAATAACTGAAAGCAGGAGCTCAAACAGATGTATGCACATCAATGTTTATAGCAATGTAGCAATGTTATATTATTCACAATAGCCAAAAGTGGAAGCACAAATGTTCATCAACAGAAAATAGATTAGCTGGGGATAGGAGAGGGGGAAGAGGGAATGGGAAGTGACTACTAATGGGACTAATGAGTACAAAGATTCATTTGCTTTGACAAAGATGTTCTGGAATTATATAGCAGTGACAGTTATGTAACTCTATGAATATTCTAAAAACCGTTAAACTGTTTACTTTAAAATGGTGAATTTCATGATACTTGATTTTTATCTCAATTTAAAAAAGAAAAAACAGTACAAGAACATACACCACCCTATGGTAAAATGGGCTTTTATCTTGCCTTGCTGACTTATTTGAAAGGAACTTCAGTGTTTATAGTTAACTTAAAGAGATAGCTAGACATTTTCCTTTTAGTTGATGAAACCAATAAGAAAGGAAAATACTTGGTTAACGAAATACATAGAATTCTACAATAAAACTAAGTTTCTGCCATACCTGTGCTTTTTTTTCACAAAGTGTATATACAGTTTCCAAATTTGGATCATTGTGAAGTGGATGAGAATACATTCGATGCTCAAAAGCCTCTATTTTCTGGATGACTTTTTTTAGCCCTTGATCTTGAATACCCATATCATCAATAGGATCTAATAAGGGTACACCATCAGGAAAACGTTTCTGAACTTCCTGAAAGAAAATATTTAAATTCATTTTTTAATATTACAGATAAATTGAGCAAAACTAACCCATATCATTTAAATTAGAATTGCTTTTAATTTTCCTTCTGTGCAGAAAAACAAAAAAATGCAGCATATGTAATTAATCTTTCTCTCAAACTGGAAGGCATTTTTCCATTGCCTTTGTCTTTGAAAACTCTTTTTTAATCACTGTACACAGTGACTTACTCTTAAGAACATTAAGAGTAAAAGAACATGAATGTAAAGGATTCAAAGACACTTGAAAATTTGTGTTCTAAATATGACAATAATGCAAGCTCTTTCAAGAGGCTGATATTTGTTAAGTGCAGATAGTACCGTTTCCATATATAAATATGCCCTGCATAAAGGGAGCAACTAGTATCAGTACAAAATCACAAAATCTTATAAATTAACCAGGCCAATTTTAGTTTATATATAAAGAAACTGAATCACAAGCATGAAATTCAAGAATAAAGAAAAGACCACAGTTATAAGGTTTAAAACAGTACAACTACATATGAAAAGTGAACTTTTTTCCCCCAACATTTCTTATTGTGAAATATAATATATATAAAAAACACCCAATAAATTTCAAAGTACATTTTAACAAGTAGTTACAGAACAAACAGATTTCAAAGTTTGGAATGGGTTACAGTTCCACAATTTCAGATTTCTCCTTCTAGCTGCTCCAAGACACTGGAGACTAAAAAGAATTATCAATATAATGATCCAGTAGTCATATTTACTACTAATTAAGCCCTAATTTCTCTGTCATTAGTTCTCTTTCTCCTTTGATCTTTCTCCCAATCTTACAGGCTGTTTGAGCTATGCCCTTTAAAACTTTTCTCGTGTTGAAAAAGGACATCAACAATATGGGATAGGAGGATGGAATTGGTTGTTGTTCTTGGAGAGATTAGCACCTCTGGGTTTCAGGACTTAATTGGCTTAGGAACCATCTGAAGGTTTTAGGTTTCTGAAATGTAAACTTAGTGCAGGTAACTTCTGTAGGATCTCAGATAGAGCCCTGGGTCTTCTTTAGGGTCAACAGGAATGTGGGTTGGGTATTGGCAAATCATGGCAATCAGCAATATCTAGCTGAAGCTTACATAACAGTAGCCTCCAGAATAGCCTCAATTCTATTTGAACTCTCTTAGCCATTAATATCTTACTTTGTTATATTTCTTTTCCCCCTTTTGGTCAGGAAGTCATTGCAATCCTATGGTGCCAGGGCTAGGTTCATCTCTGGAAGTCCAGGTTCATCTCTGGAAGTCATGTCCCACTTTGCCAGGGAGACTCGTACCTCTGGATGTCATGTCGCATGTAGTGGGGGAGGATAATGATTTTCCTTGCAGAATTGAGCTCAGAGAGAGAAGGGCCATGTCTGAGCAAGAAAAGAGGCTCTCGGGAAGTAACTCTTAGGCATTATTATAAGTAGGTTTAGCTTTTCCACTATAGAAGTAAGTTTCATAAAAGCAAGCCTCAAGATCAAGACCTCGGCCTATTAACTTGGGAGTCCCTAGTGTTTGAGAGAGTATCAGGGGTTTCCCAGGTGGGAAAGTTTAATAGTTCTATATTTTTTCTCCATTGGCTAATAATTCTTAATTATCTGCCCAACATACTCTGGGCTATATCTGGGTATTACATTAAGCTATACAGAGTTACAAGCCTGAAAAAGGAACTTTTTAGTCATTAAATGAAGGGTTCCATTAGCAGGCTTATTTCCCTGCTTCTTCCTCCTCTGGTTTTCTAATATGTAGTAGTAACTGATGTGAAAATCTATGGAGAACTGTTCAGTCTCCTCGTTTGAAAAATGAGACAAAACAATGACTCGGTGAAGTTACTGCTAAAGCTAATGTCAAAGATGACAACTTGTCAAGTGACAGCAGAGAATCCTTTCTCAACAATAATAAATAAGATGACAAGCCAGAAATTTGTCAATAGACCTTCAGAAATAGTTATTTCAATTTCAATTTAAATTAGCAAATTGCAAATTGATCTAATTCAGATAATTCATTTGTTAAGTGATATTCATGCTAATTCACCAATGACCAGTCTGTATATAACTATGCCATTATTTTGAAAATATTAGGAAAAACAATTTCAGTGGCACTCACACTTCAAAGAACTAATTTCTTTACATAGGACCAATGATCTTTTGACTCTGAAGGGGTGTTTTTTTGTTTTCTTTAATTATTCACATACACATAAAGATTTTATGAAATTGTCGAGAGACTCGTTCATTTCAAGAAGCCCTCTTACGGACCCTGGTTTAAAATCCCAATTATACACTGAAAGAATCCTATTTGATTTATTTTTGTTTTCTCAGATTCTATTACAGTGCCTTCACTGCGTGGCAAATGCTATTCAAATGCTATTGTCTTTTAACAAAATTGCTTTTATTTCCTCTACTGGAAAATAAAACAGTTTTTTAGAAACTCACAATTTTTCTTATTGAAAATAAAACCATCTCATCAATTGATCAAGTGTACTACAAAATGGTTAAAAGGCCTGACAAATGATTTTTTAAAATAAAATATCTAATACAGACAATAGTTATTTTCACTCATAACAGAGCAAAACATACTTAGCATGCAACAGTGAAGATTAATGTTTTTTGAGTTCTTCAGTAACTCAACTTTGCTGGTGGAATCAAAGAGACGTCATCTATATGTAGAAATGCTACCACTATTTTTATTTAAAAAGAATTGCCACTTTTGGTACTGTTTATAATGTTCAATATTTCTGAAGGCAACATTAAAAGCATTTCAGTTGTGTCTTTACAAACCCTATTTGTATTTAATTTATTAACATACATACCTGTATTGATTTCAAAACACTCTGTCTATTGTCCAATGGTCGAAGGTCTTTAGGAATGTAAAGTCTAACACTGCTGATAGCAGAGAGAAGATGCACCAAAACTGGAACAACCTACAAACAAAAAATTATATAATCAGTAAAAGTGCACATGTTGAAACTCCACCATTTCTAAAATTTAACTTGGACCTGAAAAGGAAGCACTTACAGTATGTGACAGGTATAATAAATAGATAATTATTTTGAAGGGTTCCAAAAATGGAACCCCTGAAGCTTGTATCTTACTAGAGACTATATTAAAAAAAACAACAAAAAACTGTAAACAACAGGCATACAAATGCACACACACACAAAAAACGATCCCTCAATACAGAATCTATGCTTTATTCATCTTTGTATCCTTGGTATTTAGCATTTTTTTAATACATAAAAGTATCATTGCTACAGAGGAAGGAAAGATTCCCAAGTAAGGACTGTTAATTTAAGTTCTGGATGGATCAGAACGAAGAGGAGATGACAAAACTACTTCAAGCAATGCAAATAGCATACTCCCATTAGACATACTCAGGAAGCAGTGAACATAGGAATCTCCCTTTAATATTTTTGAGTAAATTGTGAGAATGGGTTGGAAGGCTTGATTCAGGCCAGGTTATAAAGAACTGAAATGACAAGGAAATGAGGTCCCAACCGAAATAACCACAAGGTTGCTTGGAGGATTACTCTTGCAGAAATGAAATAGACAGATTCATAGTAAAGAAATTATGATGAAGAATAGTTATGAGTTAAGGTAGTGGAAGTGAAATGGACTGAGGCATTATAAACAGACCATTTACAAATATGGCAAAAATACATGAAGGGTGAAAGGAAGGGTGAAGAGTCTGGGGATCTTAGTAAGTACAAAAATAATAGGTGAACTGAGAAATATGAAGTTTATATTAGATTTAACTTTAAGTTGTTTCTTAAAAATATTTATAAATCATATGTTGGAGATTTTTCCATTTTCTCAAAATTTTCTTAACCCCCAGTGACAGAACAGTTGCTAAATATATCTCTCTTGATAACTCTGCACAGAGGTGTTTTAATATTAACAGGCATTTGTGTTCTACATTAAAGCGTGTCTTTGAATAGCTGTAAAAAGCAAATATTTTATATATACACACACACACACACACACACATATAGTCTACCTATCAAGAAAGTGACCATACATATCTTTTTGTTAAAAGTGATTTGGCCTTGTCACATTTTCCAATAGCTAAAGCAATGAGGAATCTCCCTTTTATATATGCTGAACTGAGTTGGACTAGGTGGTAGATATTTTTCCCTATCTCTGTGGTGGTTTGAAGCTGCACATATCCAAGAAAAACATATTCTTAATTTGCCTCCACTCCTGTGGGTATAAACCTATTGTAGGAAGAAACTTTTGATGAGGTTACTTCAGTTAAGGTGTATCCCACTTCCAGGATGGTTCTTAATCTTATTACTGGAGTCCTTTATAAGAGAATGAAATTCTGAAAGAGGGAAAAAGCCATGGAAGCAAGAAACTGAAATCTACAAACCTGGAAGAGAAGGGAGAAATCAGTAGAAGCCATGTGCCTCGCCAAGAATTACTGGTAGCTGGTCTTTGTTAAGAGAGCCTCATGTTGCTGCCTTGATCTGGACATTTTTCCAACTTTGTTAACAGTGGGCGGACAGATTTCTATTGTTTAAACCAACCCATTTCATGGTATTTGCTTTGAGTAGCCTAGGAAACTAAAATAACCTTACTTGTCTTAATCCTGAATTAATCTTCTCTTGCCCTTACTGCCCAAACAGCCTATGAAACCATACACTTCTTATTTCAGACCTATCTTCAAACTTTCTTCCAAACTTTCTCCTTCCAAGAACACCCTTCCCTCACCAAATAAGTCATTTTGTTTGCTTTAAATTGTTCTTGAGCACAGAGGGGCAAATAAATTGAGGCGCTAACATTTCCACAAATTCAAATCTGTCAGTGTATTGGTCTACTATGGCTACTTTCAAACTGATCACCTCTGAAAAAACAATTGTCACTGATTGGCTGATTAAAACTTCTCATAGTGCTTAATTGAACAATGATGGTATAGTGATTGAGTGGGGACTTCAGAGTCAAGACTTTCTGAGTCTCAATTCAGGCTTTCGTTGTGTGACCTTGGGCAAGTTACCTAACCTTTCTAAGATTCAGTTTCTCCATTCGTAAAAATGGGATAAAATTATATCTCATTACTGTTGTGAGAATTAAATAAGACAATACATGTAAAATATTTTGCAAACAGTGCCTAAGACATTTTTTGTTACTTAGTATAACATCTGCCCATACCATATAAACCAGAGCTAAAATAACAGAGGTCATAAACTCAAATGCCAAAGAGAAAGGGTAGGCAATATTATAAATGAGACGGAGAACGAAAAATTGGAGGGAACATGTATTGTTTAAAGGGGTGACATCTGTTTCTTTCATTTTTTATAGCCAGAAATCCTGATTATGTCAAAGTCTTTATTTTTAAAACTAACAATTTACATTTTTCCCATTGTCCAACCTTTAAAAAATAATTTTATCCTATATAGCAACATTATCCAACTTTTCATTTGAAAAAAGAAGAAAAAAAATTTTAATGTGTACCTTCCAACTAGATTTTTCCAACTGTTAACAGTTTGCCACATGTGCTTTCTCTCTCTCTAGATAGGATTTTGGGAGTATTTTTAATTTCTTCCTGTCTTCCTTTTCCTTCTGCTCACTTTTCTAATCATTTGAAATTAAGGTGCAGATACCATGCCACGTCACTTCACCAGCAAATACTTCGGCATGTATCTTCTATCAACAAGGATACTCATAGAAGATACATGCTGAAGTATTTGCTGGTGAAGTGGAAGATAAAGTCACAATATCATCAGATCCTAAAAATGTAACACTAACACACAATATCAATATGTAATACTCAGTCTGCATTCAAATGTACCCCACTGACCTAATAACATCCTTTATACTTGCCCGTTATGAGTAACACTATTATTACAATTATTATTAGTGCATTTAGTTGTCATGTCTCTTTAGCCTCTTTTTTTTTAACATGGGAAGGCACCAGGAATCGAACCCAGCTCCTCTGGCATGGCAGGCGAGCACTCTGCCTGCTGAGCCACCATGGCCCACCCTCTTTAGCCTCTTTTGACTAGAATACTTCCACACTCCCACATTTTTGGGGCTTTGACATATTCCTAAAATTTCAAATATACAAAGAAATTGCAAGAATGGGTAAAAAACCCCCATACATCTTTATTAGATTTATCAGTTATTTACATTTTGCCTCATATACTTTAATCATTCATTCATTCTTTTTTTCTCTCTCCCCACATATACACATAAACACAAATACAGCATTTCCCCTTACCACCACCACTCCATGGATCCAAACTAGGATCACATATTGAATTTTACTTGTCATATCTCTTTATTCTCCTTCAATCTGGAATAGTTCTTCAGTCTTTGTCTCTCAAGGTCTTAACATTTTAAATATTATAAGCTAGTTATTGTGTAGATGACCCTTGGTTTGGTTTGTCTGATCAAGAAGAAACACCATATTTGGGTTATACTTTTTTGACAGAAGTCATGTTTTGCTCATTTTGATCCACTGACCAACATTATCTATCACTTGATTAAGGTGATATCTATTAGCATTCTCTACTGTAAAGTTACTACTGGCTTGCTGATAAAAAAAAAATTCTCCTAGTGCTTGATCAAACAAGGATGGTATAGTTTTAGTTTTTTAGGCAGCTCAAATACCATGACAGGGGTTGGATTAAACGATGGGAAATTATTCGCTCAAGCTTTGAGGCTGGAAAAAAGTGTCATCAAGGAAATGCTTTTTTCCTAAGGACTGTGCATTCTGGGGCTGTTTGCTGGTGACCTTTGGTCCTTAGCTTATAACATCGCAGGCATATGGGGGCATCTCCTGGTCTCTCTCTTCCAGGTTCCCACTGCTGTTCAGATTTTTGCTTCCTGTGGCCTTTTCTCTGTCTGAATTTCATTCCACTTATAAAGACCTTCAGTAATAGGATTAAGATCCATTCTGACTGGGCTGGGTCACACCTTAAGTGAAGTAACCTCATCAAAATGGCCTACTTACAATGTGTTATATCCACAGCAAATGCTTAAATTTAAGAAAATTTTTTTCTGGAGTACATAAAGCTTCAAATCATGACAGTAGGTGAGTATGGGCTTTAGAGTCAAGTCCTTCTCAGTTTGAATTCAGGCTTCAGATAGCTGTGTGAACTTGGGCAAGTCACCTAACTTTTCTAAGATTCAACTTACCCAGACATAAAAATGAGGATAAAATTATATCTATCTCATAACTGTGTGAAAATTAAATAAGACAATGCATATAAAGTATTTTGAAAATAGTGCCTTTGTAATTAATAAGAAATTCATGGGGAGATATTACAGACTTTGTTAATATCCTATTCTTTGTCATATTTTCAATTCACTTTTACCATCTCTGGATTACTTCTGTGTGATTCTTAATATCTGTGACAATTGCCTAATGGTGGCTTTTCCACCATTACCATCCTATCAATCTATCTACCTTTCTATCTCAGAATGGAGTCATGATTACTTTATTTTTACTTGGTCATGAGCCTTTACTATGATTATTTCATTTCCAAATTGTCTAATTCACTTTAAAAGAAGACTACCTGTAGGCTGAATTTGGTTTGGGGACACTGGCGACTTATGCAAATCTAAGATTCTTTGTCTAGCCAGAAAGAAGACTCAATATAAAAATAAACAATAGGGTGTTGCAACAGTGGCTCAGTGGCAGAATTCTCGTCTGCCATGCCAGAGACCCGGGTTTGATCCCTGGTGCCTGCCCATGCAAAACAAACAAACAAACAAAAACCCAATAATGTATCAGACAGCCAATATAGGGAGAAATGTATAATTTTTCTTCATTGAAGAGCAGGTACATAGGTACATAATCCAAATAAGGCAGAAAAATAAAAAATAATTCATTTAGTTTTAGAGAGCAAAATATGCGAATGAAAATGAAAACACAACATATCAAAACGCATGGGATGCAGCAAAGGCAGTGCTAAGAGGGAAATTTATTGCCCTAAATGCCTATATCAAAAAAGAAGAAAGGGCAAAAATTCGAGAATTAACTGTCCACTTAGAATATCTGGAGAAAGAACAGCAAACTAACCCCAAAGCAGGCAAAAGGAAAGAAATAACAAAGATTAGAGCAGAAATCAATGAAATTGAGAACATGAAAACAATAGAGAAAATCAATAAAACCAGAAGTTGGTTCTATGAGAAAATCAATAAGATTGATGGGCCCTTAGCAAGATTGACAAAAAGAAGAAGAGAGAGGACACA
>PVIY010063665.1:0-10417 GCA_004026745.1 Myrmecophaga tridactyla | reverse complement strand
TGTTGTTATGTTTAAAAAAAAAAGTGTGCCGGTTGGAAAATAAAACATGGTGATTCTAGTTCTGTGGCACATGTGATCCCACCCTAGAGAAATCAGAGGTTAAGAGGAAGTTTTAATTAAAGAAGATAAGGTACGTCACATGATCACCAATGATCTGGGATCCGGTTCATGAGATACTGTGGATTTTCAGGGTAGAAGTCTAGGAAGAGCAGTTGATGCCACATAATGTGCAAGGCTGTTGTGGACCTGGCCATCCGAGAGGACATATTGAAAATTTAGCATTTGTTTATTGTTCCCTCTGTAACCAAGTACTTAGCATAAAAATGCCATTTGAGAGCAGTTGGAGGAATGCTGAGGACATAGCAGCCACCAACTTTAGTCTTTTCCTGTTATCTGTCTTGGCACAGTGAGATGAGTCCTTAATAGACAGCCTACCAATTGCCAATGTGCCATTGGTGTCATCAAAAAAGGTTTCCCTGGACGTATTTCTAATTCTGGGATTATGTTTTAAAGTTTTGATAATGGCTCACAATGCATGCTTGCCCCTGTTTATTTTTCTGCAGGTGAGGTTTAAAAAAACACTCATCTCTCAATCTTTGCCTATTGAAGAACACGACCGTGAAATAAGCCAAGGACTTGTACAGGGACCAGGGCGTATTCTTAATTTCTATGAGCAAATATGTGTCATTCTGTAGCTTGCATTTCACAGAGAGTATTTTAGATCCCATGGAAATGAGAGTGTCCTTGGCTGCAAGCCCACCAGCCACGTGAAGATTCCTAGACTCACCATAGCGAGCCGCGTCCCCAGAAGAAGGCATTTTTGCTGGCTCTTTTGGGATCTGTGGTTGGTATCTCCCCTACCTGTGACCACAAGGCTTCAGGAGCTGCTCCCACCTCTCCGCTGTTCAAGCTTTCAGGTCGTCATCATCTACAGTTGGCACCTGTTGTACCACCGAGCAAATGTGCAGAATTCCACCTCCTTTTATCACCCTTTCTCTTCTGATGAGTCAGAGATAGATGCTCTTTATAGGGTGTGAAGTTCATCTAAGATTCAGGATAAATCCATAAACATTCTAAAGGGTTCCTGCAGAGAAATCCCTGCACAGAAGGGCCAGATAAAAGAAGGCCACCAGAGTTTCAGGGCTGATTTGCAAGGGAAAAAAGTATATGGTATTTTTTTGTAAAGACATACACAATCAGATTGCAAACTTCAACATCAGTGCCCCAGACTGGTGGCTGTGTGAGACCCGGCCCTCAGAGTCCGGCCTTGGGAATGCTTCGCTTGGGTCTTCAAAGCACATTGTCCATGAAAATTCACTTCTTTTGTGCAAAAGCAGAGTAGAAAATTGATGGATTCCCATAAAAGGCAGCCCATGAAAGGAGCTGAGGGCCAGGAGATTTTTGAGGTCATGGAAGTGTGGCACCGAATTCTTTGGCGAGGCAAATTATGCTCTATTTGCTGAATTTTCCTGTACGTGCCCTACCTTAACTAACACCTTTTTGATGGGTTCTCATTTAACGATCGCTCGAGTGTTAATCATCGTGGGAACATCATTCTGAGAGCATGATTCTGGCATGTGGAGTATAAGGAGCTCCTAGGAGGCCCACTGTTTTCCTTCCCTGAAATCTGACACATTATCGTATGCAAAAGTGTAGGGTCATTTGTGTATTTGGGGATATAGACAGGACTCTGTAACTCATTAGTTCTTTTCCCTTGCGGTTCGCAGGTAAGCCCTGGATTCCACGTTGCCTTGCCCAGCATCCCACGATTTCTTCATGGTGACTTCTTGAGGGGTTCAACTCTTTGCGGCCAGCCACTCCTGGGCAGGAGAAATGACCACCTTCAGGCTGGGGCTCGGACAGCAGGATTTTCGTCCGCTAAAGAAGAGAAGCATCTTGCTGTTCAAACTCCTAGCTGTTGTCTTTGCTGCGCTTTTATTTTGCGAGTTTTTAATCTACTACTTAGTGATTGTTCAGTGTAACTGGCCCGAGGTGAAAACTGGCCAGAGCCGCGGGGCTCTCAGACCCATGCTGAGAGCCATGTTTCTGGCCGACACCCACTTGCTTGGAGAAGTGAGAGGCCACTGGCTTGACAAATTAAGAAGGTAGGAGCCTTTCTGAAATTCTGCAGCCCAAAGGTACTGCCCTCCCGTCGCAGGTCAGGCTTTAGGCGACGCATTAGTTCTTTTTCTCAAAGGAGGACATTTGGGGGCATTTGTCTTTTCCTCGAGCTTGCTATTTAGCAAGCATCTGCTATGTGCAGGGCCCCGGAATTTTGGAGTCAGATCCAGATTTGAGTCTTGGCTCAAAACCCTGATTAGCTTTGTGATTTTGGACAGGTCGGGAGGCTGGCTGGGTTAATCCCCAGAAGAAACTGTCCACGGTGGCCCCTGGTGCCTGGTAGGGGTTAGTGAGAGTCAGCTCCCTGGACCGGGGAGGAAGTAGCTGTCACCTGTCCCTGGGTTGTAGTTTGTTTTTTTTGCATGGGCAGGCACTGGGAATTGAGCCCAGGTCCCCGGCATGGCAGGTGAGAACTCTGCCTGCTGAGCCACCGTGACCCGCCCTCTGGGTTGTATCTTTGAGCCCCCTGGGTTTTGGCCTCCTCTGGGTGGCAGAAGGAGCAACAGTGGGTTTGCGGGCTTCCCACTGGGGACCCCCGGCCCACACCTGCCCCAGCCCAGGCCTCTGTTTTCCCACCGGAAAGCCTGTGATGGCCACTTTTAGCCATCAGGTCAGCAGGTAGGGTGCCTTCATGTCCCCGTTGACTGGAATCCTGGCCCCACCTGGCCAGTTGGTTCCTCGTTTCTCTCGCCCTGGTTTCATTGGGCCTCTCTGTGCTTGACTTTATTCTCACGAGTAGGGACTGTCCTCTGGCTGTTTTGTAAATGGATGGACCTCACAGTGCAGTGTCCCCAGGGGTGGGAGAAGGAAGCAAGAAGAAAGGAGGAAAGGTGAGGGGCTGCTGAACTTTTTAGACCAAAGGAGGAGTGAATGAGAGAAAGGCCGGCTGGAACATGCGATCCTTTGGCTTGGGTCTTACACATTGAGCTTTATTTATATCTGATTCGCTCAGAGAGTCTTCCACGCCCTCCGCCTCCTGCTGCATCTAAGCTCTTTCTTCTCTGGGTGAATTGCATCAATCAAGAAAAGCTGAGGAATGCATTTTGAGGGGTCTCTTGTAGTGATTTGTACCAAGCACCTGTTTAGGCGGGGCCTGAAAAGCCACCTCTGACCAACAGTGACCTTCCCTTACTTCTGTGCTCAGGAACACAGCCTTCTCCTTTGTGGGGGGAAGCAGTGGGAATGTGCTTTGAAAAGGGAAAAGAGTGACATGCTTAGGGAAATGCTGTGGGTAGAGTCAGTTCAGGTGAGGGGTGGGGGGTAGGAAGGCATTTCTGTGCCGTGCTCCACGCTGTGCCAAGGCCGTCGGAGCTAATCCCATAACACCCCTAGGAATTGGCTTTATCACCTCCCCTCGCCCAGGAAGAGGAGGCCAGGCCCCGTCCTCCAGGCCACACGGCCGTCCACGGGCGGAGCAGGGATTCACAGCCACTGCCGCTCAGATTCCCAAGCCCACGGCCTTTGCATTTGCTTGTCTTGCCTTCGGGATGATGACTTGTGTGCCTGAAAACTGTAGGCTTTACCGTTTTCACATGGGCTAGTTCACTTCTCTCAGCATCTCCTCCCAACTGTGATGCAAGGATGGGAGCTGAGGAGTGAAACCTTAGCCAGACTGGAGTCAGCTCATGTGGTGAGCGCAGCCTGACACGGGCATCTTTGGAAGCAGCATTGATCTCTCCCGGTGCAGTGTGGGGCTTGGTTGAGGGCACCTCGCCGGAGCTCGGGGATTGGGTGGTGGGGGGCCCCTGGCTCTCCTCAGTCAGGGTGCAGCGTGGAGCCTGGTCAACGGCACCTTGCAGGAATTCGGGGATTGGTGGTGAAGGGTCCCCTAGCTCTCCTTTGGGGCCCCGAACCCCCTCACTTAACAGACGCAGACTTGGGGTCCTTCCAGGTGGGGCACAGGGATGGAATGGTGCGGCTACTCTTTAAAGGGCCCGAGAAATGGACTGACGCCTTGTTTTTCCTTATTCCCCGCCAAGGGAGTGGCAAATGGAGAGGGCCTTCCAGACAGCTCTGTGGTTGCTGCAGCCTGAAGTTGTCTTTATTCTGGGGGACGTCTTTGATGAAGGGAAGTGGAGCTCGTCCCAGGTAGGGCCCGGCCATCCCTGCCCCCAGACCTGCCCAGGGCCCAGCACACTGGGGACTCCGTAAAACACTATGAGGGGGTGCACAGGTGGTTCAGCAGTAGAATGTATGCCTTCCATGTGGGAAATCCAGGTTCGATTTCCAGACCATGCACCAGCCCCCCAAAAATAACCACTATCAGCCAAGGTGGAAGTTAAGCCGAGTCCTGGCGTTGGACACGCAGAGTCTACCCTGAAGATTCCTGGGGCTTTTGTTTAATGCTGCTCTTGAGTTAGGGCACCATTCTTATATTTGTGTGTAAGAATTCTGGAGACTAGCCAGACGCCATTTGGTTGGAATGTTCTTGGGGTAGGGAAGTCGCCTATTTCTGTCGTTACCAAAATGACCGAATACATGTTGAAAATCACATTTAATTTCATTCTTCTGTCTAACCACTAAATTACAAGAGTTGTGCTGCAGAAATTATTTGCTACTCTCCTCTGATTTTCTGTCTGTCTTCCAAGTGAGAGGTGGAGAAGGAGCCTTGAGGCTTGGGGTGAAGTTCCTCTGCCTCCAAGAGGGCCTGAGACCACCCCAGATTGGGTATGGGGGTGCTATAAGCCAGCCCCCAATGCTTTGGCTTATTACATTCCTGAGTGGATGAAAAAATAGCTGTTCCTGCTGCATAGGTAAAAATGTCCAGCCACTAATGGTTTACAGAAGGAATTTTTTTGGGGGGCGTGGTGGTGGTTATTTAAAAAAAGTCAGTGGTGTTTCCCAGGATATTCCAAAGGTTGTAGGGTAGAGTCTTGGTCCAAATTTAACAGCACCTGCGGTTTATAGTGTTGCAATGTTTGCTGTAATTTAGGCTATAATTAAATATGAGATCATGGAAATCGTATATGTAAAAACCAGCTATAAAATGAGATTGCATATGCTGCTTTTGCAAAATAAGGGCTTTTCAGATTTTACCTTACTCCAATTTTAAATACAATTTGTTAAAGCAAAATCTTTGTACATGCTTTGAAGGACACTCCCCTTAGTATTGCCTTAGATTGGACCATATTTAAAACTTTCTGAGTTAAAAACACACACACACACACACACACACACACAGAAAAACTTTCTGGATAAACTTAATTACTATCCATCCAAGAAAGGTCTTTTGCCTGGGTGTTTCTCCAGTTGATTTTTTTAAGCTTATTAAAAATAGGAATTATACCTTCATGATTCATCCTTCAACTTTAATAGTTAAAGGAAGTGTCAGAATGATCTTGAAGTACCAATTGTGTTGACTTACCTTATTGTCTTTTGTCCCCCACATCTCAGTTTTCCCTCCCGCAGGTGTGGTCATAGGGTGCTGAGGGAGGTCTCCTCCTGACTTGGTCTGAACCCATGAGAAATTTACTTGGCATTTCTTAAGAGCCCATTCCTATGTCCAGATCTGAAACGACTCTCCACCTGGGTCCCTGCATGGGCTTCAGGGGATCTTGAAATAATGTTTACCAACCAGATATTGTAGGGGATTGTCAGCTAAGATGGGGGCAGGGTAAAGATACCATTTTTTTTTTTTTGGGGAGGAGAAAAGAATTTATTAATGATCTCTCAAGAACGAGCATGCAGCCAGAAAATGGTGGCTGGTGCCCCAAGCCACCGAAAGCAGTAGTATTTATTCCCTAGGCATGCAGGTCCCTCCACTGTTTCTCCACTAATTGGATATTCCAGAGGTTACAGCCTGTTTGGATAGTCTCGCTAATTCAGATTTCCTGCCAAAGGTATCCACTTTTGACTACGCTTTACATTTCAGTGACCCTAGCCGTTACTTATTTAAACCTGTTTCTAACTACTTGGTGCCAATTCTAGGCTTGTGTCAGAGGCTCTCTCCTTTCCCTACCTGCAAGGGGGGTTTGAGCTGTCCTGTAGCCCTTTCCTTGCCATCTTGCATGAAAGCCAACCTATATTTTATTCTTATAAATCCCCCCTCTTTCTTTTTGATCTTTTTTTGGGGGGTGGGGGGTGGGGTGCATGGTCTGGGAATCGAACACGGTCTCTTGCACGGAAGGCATTCTACCACTGAACCACCCGTGCACCCTTTTTGAACTTCTTTAGTTTTCACGTGTTAGTCTTTCTTCAACTTGATAAGAGCCTTTTCACACTCTTCATCATAGGGATCTTCCTCTTTAAAGGGGTATAAAATAGGCATTTACCTTGGCTAAGGCAACCTCAGTGAGTCTCTGAACTAACCCTCGGCCACATGGGGTACTGCAACACCCAGGTGCTGTGAGTGAAGGATAGCCATTTAATTAAAATTTGGGATCAAGATGAATATGCAACTATGTGATGATAGTGTGAATTACTGATTATATGTGTAGAACAGAATGATCAAAAGTTACGAATGTTTGTGTTTGTTTGGTGTTTTGTGGTATTTAAAAATAAATAAAAAATTAATAAAAATATTGGGGATCAAGCTAAATAACTAAGGTATTAATTAGTTGCAGTCTTGGTGAAAGAAGTATTAGAGTTTAAAATTCTAGGTTCTACCTTAGCTTCATGAGCACCTGGTTTAGTAGAGGGGAATTAACCTCACACCATCCAAACAGGGATCCTATTTTTCAGCCGCAGGAAAGAGAAGCTTCTCCAGCTCCCAGCAGTCACGCTTTCTTCCCCACAGGCCTGGGCGGATGATGTGATGCGGTTTCAGAAAATGTTCAGACACCCGCGTGATGTGCAGCTGAAAGTGGTCGCTGGCAACCACGATGTTGGTTTCCACTACCAGTGAGTAGTCCGCGAAAGCGCTTAGTGAGCGCTGCAACTTTAAGTCTGCTTCAGTTCAGGTGCGAGCCTTATTGGTACTGTTTTGAGGCAATCTGTTTTCCTCAAAAGATGTCCGTTTTGGAATGTGAACTCCATAGGGGCCAGGATTTTTGTCCTGGCACCAGTATTCGTTGAATGAATGAACTGTCTGTGCCCTTGAGAGATGTCTAACTTGGAACTTACATTTAATGGTCAATTATTTTATTTGGGAATCGGAATAAAAACAAAACCATTTAGGCTTTAATAGCTAACAGAAATACAATGCAATCGTGCTTATGAATTGCCAGCCTGTTTTAAGCACTTCCTTTCCGCATATCAGCTCATTTAATCCTTATTACAATCCAGTTTTACTCATTGCAGCAGTGAGAAAACTGAGACCTAGTGGTAACTTGCCAATGGAGCTGGGATTTGCCATCCCTAGCCTGGGCTCAGTGGAGCCGTAACTAATCACGCTTGTCTGCAGCTCAGTTCCTGAAAGTTCTCTCCTGTGTTCATGCTAACTCTAAGAGGTTCTAAAATGTCTTGTTCTGAAAGGTGTTTTTTATCATTCAATGTAGGATGACCACATACAAAATAAAACGATTTGAGAAAGTTTTCAACTCTGAAAAGTTGTTTTCTTGGAAAGAAGTCAAGTGAGTATTTGTGAATTCTTGGAAACTTTTTAATAGGTGGCTTTAGTGTCTGTGTGGCTTGACTTAGAATCTCCTATAAGGGTGCCTCAGGCTGTGCCTAATGCCGGGAAGCCTCGGCGCACCCTGCTTTTCCTTACCCAATCAGTCCAGAGCTTTGCACACCCTTTGAGGGAACTGTCTTCTGTCTGCATGGCTCTAGGTGGCATGGGTTGCACCAGCCACTTGTGTAAAATGGTATTTTTCGATTCGTTCACGTTTTACTTATCTCACTTTATGAAGGCTGTCCCTGTAGTTATGGTGCCGTAGGAATGGGTGGCAGCATTCTGGCTGTGGTTTTATAGCTATGCTCCTACCTCCATCATCAGTCTCGATTTCTAGACCAGCCTGGTCGTAAACGTCAGTCTCACCCCCCCTCCCCCCGCCTGATTACTTTTTGGCTTCTCTGGTCCCCTTCTGGTCTCTCTGTGTGTTTGTGTGTACAGCACAGCAGGCAAGACTAAATACATTATTCTAGTTGTAGATGTATGTGGAGAAAAAAGATGGCAGAAGTTTTCTTCTATTTTAATAATTTTCTTCCCGTGGGTGTTCAAATTTCTGTTGACTCTTTTTTGGGCCAAGACAGCTCACTGAGCTTGTCAAATGAGATAATGCCTATAAGCACCCAGAAATGAGAATTCAGTTCCCACACCCCTGATTCCTTTCCTGCATCATACTGGAGAAAGTACATAGTTGAAGTTATTTCCCCTAAGTGTAGTGTTCAAGAAACTTGAAATACATTTCCCATATTTCAAACCATTTGGTCTATCAGCTCTTCACTAAAACTGTTTCAATTTCAAGCAGTCTTTACTGACAGGCCCCTTCTTTGTGCCTTATCTGTATATGCCCAGGGAATAAACTCACTATTAATGGAACACAGTCAAAATATAATAAAGAGGAAATGATTGCAAGGGCTAACCATAATGGGCCTGCTATTATCCTGGTTGGGCGGATTGGGGGCATCTGTGCCCCACCCCCCCAACTGCGGAGAGCACCCGTGCAGCCTGCCTCTGGTTCTAACGTTTTCTGAGTATTTTCTAGCGGCAGGTTCTGTTCTGAGCACGTGGGTGCATTATTTCATTTATTGGCCTGTGGTGTGGGTGTCCTGTTATCCCCCTTGTTTCACCCGTGAGTCGCACAGAGGCTCTGTCCCTCGCCTGCAGACTCGTGGTTCCCGCGTGGTGCTGAGACTGGAGGTAGTCTAGTTCAGAGCAGCTGGTCGTCCGGGGTCCCTCACTGGCTCAGGTTTAAAAACCCTTTACTATGTCTTGGACTCCACTCCCACTAAGGCTGTTTTGTTGCGTTAACGTCTGCTGGTTCTTAAAACAAAGACGCTTAGTCTGCTCAAGGCTTCCAGTAGCGAAGGGCTCACTCCCCCAAGCTGCAGATGGGTTTCCTTCTGTGGGAACAACGGGCCGGGCCCCGTCTGTCTGTCTGTCTTGCCTCAGCTTCGTGATGCTGAACAGCGTGGCGCTGGAAGGGGACGGCTGTGCCATCTGCTCTGAAGCGGAGGCGGAACTCATTGACATTTCTCACCGGCTGAACTGCTCCCGGGAGGTAGGAGCCGGTGTGAGCCCCACAAGTGATTTGCAGGAGCGCCGCCCCTTCCCTCGTGGCCCCAACTCGGCTCCCCCAGCCCCGCCCTCCCCTTCCTGGCCGCTGACCCCCTGCCTCCCCACCAGCAGGCCCATGGCTCCAGCGCCTGTAGGGCGGGGCGGAAGCTTCCGGCGTCAGCCCCCATCCTCTTGCAGGTGAGTGAGTGGGCGCCCGGCGGCGGCTGCGGGCACCTGGCCGCGTCAGCTCGGCCTTCCTCGTCACCCCTGCCTCCCCCTGCACCCCGCAGCACTTCCCACTGTATCGCAGAAGCGACGAGAACTGTTCCGGAGAAGATGCTGCACCTCCCGGGGAGCGGCACCTCCCGTTCCAGGAGAGATACGACGTGCTGTCCCAGGACGCCTCGCGAAAGGTTTGCCCAGGCACCTGTTGTGACTTAGCGCCGCAGCCTAATTTTACTACGCTTTCATTTGAACAAGCGCACCTTTAAGTCCACCTCACGAGAGATACTTATCAGCTGGAGGTGGGAGGTTTTTTGGCAAAATCTCAGGTGCTCGTTTCATCATTTTCTTCCTTGTTATTTCTTCCCTGATAATCCAGTTCTCCTTCCGAATATCAAGTCGGTGATGGTCTCAGCTACTCTTTATTTAAGATTGCTTCCACCTATCTAAATATGTTTGGAAATGTGAATGCAACTTAGAATGAAGCTTTTAGGGACTTGATTGACAGGTGCTTTCTGTGTATAAAATCTGGGAAGAGAACACTAGGTTTAGAGAGGCTGAACTTACCTGTGATACATTATAAACCAACCAAGGGATTTGAAGAAAAAATGAACCAGCCTTGGAAAGAATGGCTTAGGGTTTAAGGTGTGAACTGAGTGATGGCAGGTGGTTCTGAGCTTGGCCAGTTGGGGTCCCCCTGGTTCTTGGGGAGATGGGTCTGGGCTCTTCCAGTCAGGGGCCCCCCTGTTATGTGGGGAGATGGTCCTGCAGTCGGGGACCCCTGGCACGTGGGGAGGTGGTCCTGCAGTTGGGCCCCCCCAGTACGTGGGGAGGTGGCCCTGTAGTCGGGGCCCCTGGCACATGGGGAGATGGGACTGCAATTGGGGTCCCCTGGTACCTGGGGAGATGGGTCTGCAGTCGGGGCCTCCTGGCACGTGGGGAGGTGGTCCTGCAGTCGGGGCCCCCCTTGGCGCA
>PVIY010063664.1:0-10430 GCA_004026745.1 Myrmecophaga tridactyla | reverse complement strand
GGGGTGGGGGGTGCCAATGGGTGGAGGGACGGGGCGGGGAGGGCAGGCAGGCAAGGAGACCCTCAACGTCATGTGAAGTTGGGGGGCATTCCCACACCATCAGCTGGCTCCCCTGCAAGGTCCCCAGCATAAGATCTCCCCACCCCACCCCAGAAGCCTATACCCACTTCTTGCCTCAAACTGACATATTTCAGGGTAGGGTGGGCTCGGGACCAGGATCCTGGAAATTTCTCTCCGGAGTAGAGGCCAGTGTCATACTTCTCCTTGGAGCACCCTGGAGCACCCACCTCGCTCTCCAGCTCCCCAGCCTGTCCACCAGGGTGCCCCAGTCTTCAAAGTTTCTACCGACCATCGCAGGCCGGCCTCATGTTCCTCCCAGATCACCTCCAACCCAGAGACACCTCCCTGCCTGCTGCTCCTCAGGGAAGAAATCGTCAGCTTGCCACTGAGCTGTCCTCTCAGAAATGGAGGAGGTTGTGTCTTATCTGCCAACCAGATGGTGAATCTAGCAAGGCTAAGTCTGCTGTAAGTGCTGATGGTGAACTGTGCAGCAGTGAGGCTGGCGGTACTGCTGCTGGTTTGCGGGTGGTGGTGGAGGAGGTGGAGGAGCTGGCGATAGAGGAGGAAGTGGTGGAGGAGAAGGAGATGATGGAGTAGGTGATGGAGGGTTGGTGGTAGAGGAGGAGGTGGTGGAGGAGGTGGTGGAGGTGGAGGTGGTGGTGGTGGTGGAGGTGGTAGAGGAAGAGGTGGTGGAGTTGGTGGTGGTGGTGGCGATGGAAGTGAGGGCTCTTTGGACAGTGTGGCGAGGCCTGTGGCAGATGCATGCCCCCATCCTCTAGGGACCCTTCTGGGGTCCTGCCTCCAAGGCCGCTAGCAGCCTGTGTCCCGAGCACATCCAGCAGGTGTCTGAAGGAAGGTCTCCTGGCTCGTGAGGACAGGGCAGGGTGGTGTGTTTGGGCCCAGAGGGGTTGGTGGGCGGGGCCCTGGCAGCTGGCAGCCTCGGCAGCTGTTTGGGAGTTGGAGAGGGTCCTCGCCAGAGGGGCTCATGGGCCTTGGGTTCCCCGTGAGTCTGCAGAGCAGCCCAGCTCCCCCCACAGGATGGGGCCTGAGGTCATGCCTGGACCTGGCTCTGACCCCAGCCCCGAGTGCATTTCCCAGCTGGGCCTGGGCCTGGCAGATGGTGGCGCCGGGGCAGGGGAATGGGTGCGCTGGTGGAAATCGGGAGCGGCAGTGCTGGGGCAGGGTCGAGAGGCCAGAGCCCTGAGAGGTGCTGGGTCCAGGTCTCGGAGGCTGGATGGGAGGGGAGGCAGTTGATGGACAAAGTTGCTGCTCCCTAACAGGTGAGGCCAGGGGAGTAAGTCCCTCGAGGTGTCTACCCTGCATCCCTCCTGCTGTGATGAAAGCTCCTGGCCGGGGCCTGAGCTTTCTTTGAGGTCCAGGCATACATTGGACAAATACCTGTTGCGCCTCTGCTGGGTGCTGGCGCTTCGGATGCAGACAGACTGAGGCCAGCTCAGTCCCTGTCTTGGTGAAACCTCTATCCCAGAAGATGGAGATGGACCCAGCCAGGGGAACTGTTCTGCCGAGCCCGGGGGCCTTCCCCTAGTGGTGTGCATATAACAGGGGCCGCCCCAGGGTGGAAGGGGCTGCCCTGGCCCAGGGATGCCAGGCTGTCCTGGCTCTGGTGGGGTGCTGCTGGGGACCTTGCCCTGGAAGGAGGCCCCGTCCAGCTCTGGGAAGCTGAGATTTCCCCCCCCAACCCCATGCTGGGTGGTGAAGTCAGCAAGGACCCCAGGGGTGCCATGGCCATGGGGCTGGGGGTGGGGGTTCCCAGGCAGGGGGCAGAGTGGGCAGGAGGCCAGCGTCCCCGCCCATGGGGGGCGGCACGGGGAGTCAGATACAATTACTCACCCCGTGCGTCATAATTACCGTCAATGGCTCATTAAAGAGAAATTATCATCAATATGATATTAGCAGACAGCGGGGAAATGAAGAAAGAAAAGTGCTTATTCTCCCATTGTCCCCTTAATGGGGACAAGGGATGGGGGGGGCAGGGGCACCCCCTGTTCACTGGCCCAGCCCCCCACCGCCCTTGGAGCCCCGCAGAGCTGCGGGGGCACCATGGCTCCATCCCATCCCCTCCAAACTGGGCTCTGTCCACTCCTGGGGTGCTCCTGGCCCCTCCAGCCCCCAGGAACCCAGACTTCCACCAGACACTGCGGCTGGCACCCAGGAGCATGTCCCAGACGCCACCCAAGGGGCAGAAACGGATGGGGAGCCAGTCCGTGGAGCAGGGGACAGGAGGGGGCGGCAGCACGACGGTCAACAGTCCCTGTCCCCATAGAGGGGACCCAGGCCTGGATGGCGCCACCTCTGCCGGCCTCAGGGGACCAATGTCCGCTGCCTGAAGAAATTGCCCGGGAGGGGCTGGCTGGAGACACAACTAAGTGACACTGCGGACTCAACCCCCAGCCCCCAGCCCGCCTGCTCGCAGCTCTGACAGCAGAGGAGGGCTTGTAAGCACCCCCCAGGCAGGGGAGCCGAGGAGTCCCCTCTGAGCATCTTGATGGCCACAGAGAAAGGACCAGCTACTGAGAGCCATGGGACCCCAAAGAGGCCGACACCGCACAGGGAAGTCCACCTGCCCGAGACCACCCCCCAGGGACCAGAAAAGCAGGGGATCTCTAACCAACAGGACAGCCCAGCACCCCCAGACAGGTGAGCAAAAGTCTACGGCGTGGGGCAGAATCACCAGACCCACAGAGGAGACACCAAGGCTCATTAATCATATTATTATTAATAAATATTAATTATTAGTTGTTCATGTCCTTGTCGTCAATTACAGTAGTGTTGGGTTAACGATAATAATAATAAATAACGGCTCGCGTTGACGGGCACGTCTACAAGCCAGGCCACAGCTCCGGCCCGTGGGCAGGCCTTGGCTCACATGCGTGATAAACCCCGAGGGAGGAAACGAGAGATGGGTGGAAGGAGGGAGGCTGTGCACCAGGAGAGAGCACGTGAAAGCTCAGCGGGAAAATGTATTCACGAGTAGAAATGGAAGATAAAACACAAAGAAAGAGAGAGAAAACAGAAAAAAAAATAATTGGAAACATGTAGGGCTGATGCCAGGAGGCTGGCGGAGGGCAGCACCCAACAGGAGTCAGAGGGAGAGAAAGGAGGGGAGGGGGTCTAATTCTCCAAGATGTACTGACGATCCTTCCCCAGACCTGCCAGGCACGAACCCGGGAAGGAAGGGCTGGTCTCTCCCAGCATCACGGTGGGGAGAAAGCCTTGCCTGTCACTGTGGAATTCCAAGTACAGGGCTGAGCGGTAGCCCCAAAACTTCCAGAGAGAGAATACCAGTCGTGCACCAAGCACCAGCACTCCAGGCGGAACTGGACTTCCAGCAGCCACCCAAAGACAACGGGGCAGCACCTTTTGAATGCTGAGGAAAATGGACCTGAAAGCGCCAAACCTGTGGCCAGCCAAACTATCAGTCTAGTGTAAGGGAATTATTGGATAACAGAGCCTCAGAATATGTCCCTCTCATGCACGTGTCCTCAGGAAGCAGCTGTAGGATGCACCCCTGAAATGACTCTAGCATTTGCAGAGCAGCTGGTATGGCTCCAGCAGGGGTTTGGGGGGCAACCGGAGAAAAGTGGCCCAGGAAAGATGGGCTTCATAGATTACTTGCTGCAAGTGTCTGAGTGCAAATGGTGAAGAGAGATGTTCAGATTAGAGCATTTGGGAAGAACGTTTGCTGGGCATATAGAAATCCAAGCAACACAGAACAAGGAGGCAATTACTAACTCCAGGAAAAACAGAGAGGTTGCACAGGAAAGAGCATTTATAGTGTTTCATTTTGTCCAAGAAAGAATAATATTTGTTTAGTCATAATAATGTAAACACTGGATATTAGTTTGTAAACTTAAAATGCTGACACAACCAAAAGAAGGATGTGATGCGGGAAGAGGGAATGTATGATGGAGTGAAGTCCTGATCCATCTATAAATCAGCAAATAATGTCTAATATAGATAAAACAAGAATAGCCATATAAACATTTTATTTGGAAGTTTGGAGGTGAATGATGGAAGAAACAGCAAAGAGAGCCAAAGGCGGTTGTCTTGGTGAGTTGGGAGTTGAGGGGAGGACAGGAGACTACTGTTTTTTGGTTTTTATTTTTTATTTTATTTTAGTAACAGGTATGTGACCTAAAATGCCCTGCCCTTAGCCACATTCAGATATATAATTTGTGGCATTAATTACATTCATGATATTGTGCTACCATCACCACCATCCATTGCTACAACTTTGGCATCACCCCCACCAGAAATTCTGTACCAATTAAGCCTTAACTCCCCATTCGCTAGCCCTCCCTAGCCTCTGGTAACCTGCATTCTAGTTTCCGACTCTAACAGTTTGCTTATTCTAATTATTTCATATCAGTGAGATCATACATTTGTCCTTTTATGTCTGGCTTATGTCACTCAACACGACATCCACAGGTTTCATCCATGTTGTCACATGTCAGAACCTCATTACTTTTCATAACTTCATCATATTCCATTGTATGGGAAGACCACATTTTGTTTATCCACTCATCAGTTTGTGGACACTTGGGTTACTTACATTTTCAGGCAATTGTGAATAATGCTGCTATGAATGTTGGTGTGCAAATATCTGTATGAGTCCCTGCTTTCAATTCTTTTGGGTTTGTACCTAGAAAAGGGATTGCTGGGTCGTATGATAATTCCATACTTAGCTTTCTGAGGAACCACCAAACTTTCTCCCACAGCAGCTGCACCATTTTACCTTCCCACCAACAATGAATGAGTGTCCCTATTTCTCCACATCCTTTCCAATACTTGTTGTTTTTCATTTTTTTAAACAATCATTCTAGCTGGTGTGGAGTCTCACTGTAGTTTTGATTTGCATTTCCCTAATGGCTAATGATATTGAGCATCTTTTCATGTGCTTTGGAGGAATGTCTATTCAAACCTTTTGACCAGTTTTTTAAGAATGTTATTTTTTCCTTTTTTTTTTTTTGCAATTTTGTATTCACAAACTATACAAATCATCCAAAGTATATAATCAATGTCTCACAGTATTATCACATTGTTGTGTATACGTCCTCATAATCAGTTTTAGAACATTTTCATTATTCCACAAGAGAAACAGGAATAAAAAAATAAAGCTCCAATCCTCCTATACCCTTTATCCCCATCTATTGTTGACCCGTGATGTTGGTGTGGTATGTTTGTTACTGTCGATAAAAGGATATTAAAATATTACTGTTAAATCTAGACTATAGCTTATAATTTTTGGTCAAATATCCCTCTATTATTAACTCCTTGTAATAGTGTTTTGACCAGTTTTTGATTGAGTTGTTTGTCTTTTTGTTGTTGAATTGTAGAATTTATTTATAGACTCTAGAAATTAAACCCTTATCAGATATGTGGTTTCCAAATATTTTTTTCCATTCTGTAGGCTGTCTTTTTACTTTCTTAATGAAGTCCTTTCATACGCGAAAGTTTTTAATTACGATGAGGTCCCATTTATCTATTTTTTCTTTGTCTCCTTGGGCTTTAATTGTAAGCACAAGGAGCAAAAGAAATCATTGCTGAACACAAGGTCCTGAAGATGTTCTCCTATATTTTCCTCTAGGAGTTTTATGTTTCTGGTTCTTATATTAGGTCTTTGATTCATTTTGGGTTAATGTTTGTATGTGGTGTGAGGTAGGGGTTCCCCTTCATTCTTTTGCGTATGGAGATCCAGTTTTCCCAGCCCCATTTGTTGAAAAGACTATTCTTCTCCAAGTGGATTTCACAGCCTCATAAAAAAATCCATTGGCCATAGATGTGAGGGTCTATTTCTGAACTCTCATAAAATTCCATTGCTCTATAGCTCTGTCCCTGTGCCAGTATCTCTGTAGCTTTGTAATAAGTTTTAAAATCAGGAGGTGTGATTCTTCGAAATTTGTTCTCCTTTTTAAATATGGTTTTGGCTATTCAGGGCCCTTATCCTTCCAAATAAATCTGACGATTGGCTTTTCCATCTCTGCAAAGAAGGCTGTTGGGATTTTGATTTGTATTGCACTGAACCTGAAAATCATTTTGGATACAATTGACATCTTGACAATGTCTTCCAAGCCATGAGACTGGAATGTCTTACCATTTATTTAGGTCATCTTTGATTACTTTTAGAAATATTTTGTAGTTTTTCATGTATAAGTCCTTCACATCCTTGGTTAAATGTATTCCTAGATATTTGATACTTTTAGTTGCGATTTGTAAATGGGATTAAAAAAAAAATTCCTCCTCACATTGCTCATTAACAGTAAATAGAAACACTGCTGACTTTTCCCTGTTGATCTTGTATCTTACTACTTTGTTGAATTCATTTATTAGCTCTAATAGCTTTAAGATTTTTCAGGACTTTCTATCTATAGAATCACATTGTCTGCAAATAGTGAAAGTTATGGGGTCTGGGGAGTGGGAGATTGCTGGGTTTTGTTAAAAGCATTTTAGTACATTTGATTTTAAAAATATATGTTGTGTATGGTAGGTATAATCTTTTTTTTCTTTTCTGTGTTCGTTTTATTTCTTTTTCTGAATTAATGCAAATGTTCTAAGAAATGATGAATATGCAACTAAGTGATGATATTGTGAATTACTGATTATATATGTTGATGTTTTATTTGGTTTGTTAATTTTTTAATTAATAAATAAATTTTAAAAATATATATATATATGTTGTACACGTGTCACTTTGAAAGAAATAAAATTGGATACATCTGATGCCAAAGTGAATCTCCTGCGCATGTGAGGGCAATGTCCCAGGGGGCTGAGGAAGGGGCTGGAAACCGAGCCCAGATCTGCTGTGGGTTCGAGGAGGCCCTGGAGGCCATGGGGACCACCTGGGCCCAGCTGGCACTCATTTGTTTGATGAACCCTCCCCCCCCCCCAAGCCTGGGCACAGGACCAACGAGAGGGGTTGTCAGCCCCTGCCAAGCAGCCCCACCTGTGTGCCAGGCCCCAGACCGAGACAGAATCTGGTGGCAGCAGGTGGAGCAGACCAGCTTGCAAACAACATCGGGAAACCCTCTTAGCTCTGCCTGGGAGCAGTCAGGGAGGCTTCTTGGAGGAGGCAGCTTTGACCCCCATCTGAAGGAGAGTGGCAGCCCCCAAGGGGGGCAGGCAAGAGCAGAGACAGGAGAGGGAGCGTCTTGGAGAATGGCTGAGCAATCTGGACTTATCTGGAGGGAAATGGAGGCCAGGGAAAGATTTAGAGGGGAGCAGGGACCTGCCACAAGACCAAACACATGAGAGCTGTGTTTGCAAAAATGCTTCTGGTCGCAGCATGGAGAATGTACCCAGGAGAGGCCAGAGGTAGGGGGGACTGGGAAGGGGCCTGTGGCAGGGTTAACCCATCTCTCTGTCCTTCCTTCTTTTATTTAACCCAACCACCAACCATCAAGCCATCAGCTGCGGACCCAGCTAGCACCTTCCGCTCAGCCTTACATTCTACCCATCTGTAGGACATTGAATCGTGTTCCCCAGAAAGACATTTTCTTAACCTTAACCCATTCCTGTGAGTGTGAACTCATTGTACGTAGGACCTTTGGAAGCTGAGGTATGGCCAACTGAAACAGGGTGGATTCCTTGAGTCCTTTACAACAGAAGAAATTCAGTAATAAAGAAAGCCACAGGGATGAGAGAGAAACTGGAGTCACAGGAACCCAGAAGAGAAAGGAGAGGCTGCCATGGTCTTCGTCATGTGACAGAAGAGCCAAAGACCAATGACCTTGGGCAGCTGGCCCCAGCACGCCACAGGCTTCAGGGAGAAGGCATCACCTTGCTGATGCCTCAGTTTTGGACCTCTAGCCTCAAAACCATGAGCCAGTGAAACCCCACTGTTTAAGCCAGCCCATTGCACACCGTTTGAGTGGCTGGGAGCCAGCCAACCCACACTTACTGGCTCCTGCTCCCCTGAGCTGGCAGGTTCTGACCCTTGGGCTCCAGCTGCAGCTCTGGAGGTGACCGGACCTCAGGCAAAGGCGTCTGGGGGGTATGGATCTGGCCCTGGGGCATGGACTGTGGGCTGGTCGTGTGGGCCCCTCCCCAGGGGCAAGAGGTCAGAAGCCTGTGATCCCAACCTGGGTGGCATGCTGTGTGCAGAGAGCAGCAGGCCACCCTCTTTCCTGTCATCCGAGCCCTCAGTTCCAGCTCCTGGGCCAAAGGCCTCTGGGATCGCTCAGATCCAGTCTCATTCCTAGGTGCCTTGCACAGAGGCGCAACAGATAAAATCTGCATTTCCTCTTCTCCTTTGTAGGACAGGCCATATGGCTGAGTCCTGGCCCTGAGATGTAGGCAGGTAGGCCACAGGACAGCTTTCCGGATTTTTCTTAAAGACAGGGGGTCCCTCATTGCACTCTTCTTTTTATGCCTGGAGTGCAGGTGCAACGGCTGGAGCTGAAGCAGCCATTTTGGGCCCTGAGAACTTGGGAATGGAGGCCAAGCCTGAATTCCAGAGAATTTTGTGGATAACACACCATGCCTGCCCTAGACCATCTACCTCTGTACTTTCACCAGATAGAAATTAAAATTTCCCTGTGATTTTGGGTCTCTGTGACTCATGTTACATTGTTCATTCCTCTGCAAGTTGCAGGGTATTGCAGTTGTGGCATCAAGGTGACTCAGGCCAGATGCTCCAAAGGTGGGAGAGGGCACAAGTCTCAGCACAGAGGGTCCTGGTGGAGAGCACACTTAGGACTTCCTGCTCCAGGGGGAGGAGGAGGTGGGTGTGGCTTTTCTGCCCCTACTGGCTTCCTCTTGGACTTTAGGAGCCATGTCTGCTCAGTCTGGCTCCCATAAATGCCTTTCCAGGCAAGACTGATTAAACAACGTCTTTTAATTTTTTTTAATTTCATATTTGTGTAACGACTTTTAAATGTTATTGAATGTGTGGGGGGTAAAGTCAATGGTTAAACAGTGGCATCTGGGGCTGTGTCTGGGCTTCCCACAGTAATTCTTACAGAAATAATTTTCCTTTTGTGCTAAAAGCCATGCCTTCCTGGCATATCATCTCACATGTCCAGGGAACTCCTGAGTTTCTGGAATTGTCTTAATTCAGCTCAGCAAATTTAGCACAAGTGCTGAGAGGTGGGAGCAGGATGTTTCCCGCTAATCACCCCTGGTACGGGGTCTGGATAGGTCAGGGTTCTGCTTTGGGGCAGGGGCGGGGCAAGGGTGCATGTGGTGGAGGGGCTGGGAGGAGGGAGTCAGGGGCAGCTTACTGCTGCTGAGTGGTGAAGGAGGTGAGGCTGCTGAGAGGTGGGCAGAGCAGAGCTGGTGTAGGGGGCAGCTCTGTGCCTCCCTCCCATATCTCCCCCTTCCCTGCTGCCTCTCCCCCCAAATCAGGAGCCCTGGGCCCAGCGCCTGCCCATGGTGACTGCACTGGCCCACCCCCTGCAAGCACCACAAAGCTGGCCCACATGTCCCTGGAATGGGGACACCTACCCCTGGATTGGGTATGGCTGAGGATGGCCGGCTCTGGGGAACTCCAGCCGGGCTCTGCCACACAGCCCCATGGCCCTCCACTCTGCCTCCACTGCACAGTCAGCCTGCATTCCCCTGTATTTCCCCCACCCAGCAGCTCTCAAACTGCACCCCCTTCTCCTTTCCCGGTTTCTCCGTCCCCCGTGGCACCCCTCAGGTCCCGACTCTACCTTAACTGAACTTCCCGACCGTCTCACCAGTAGAGCTGAGCCCCAGCGGCCAGTGGAGTCCCGGAGCAGGGGCTCACGGGCAGCGACAAAGCCCTGCGGAAGGGCCAGCTCTCCACGCCGTCTGCTCCGATCTCGCAGGCATTCGCCCTAAACCCCCGCGGTGGGAACGCTCGGGAATGTGGGTGCAGGGTCCCCCCCTCCCCAACGCTGCCCGCCCCATCTCAGAGATGGCCCGCCCCCCTCCCCGGAATCCGCCCGCCTCAGAGCCCGCCCCGCGCCTCCCGGCCACGCCCCCGCCACGCCCCACCCGTCGCCCGGCTTCAGCTGTGCGGCGGGCCCCGGAGCGCCCCCCTCTGCGGGTCCCGGGTGAGGCCAGGCGAGGAGCGCAGCGCCTGCCTGCCGGGGAGGACACCACGGCCTGCGTTGGTCCCGACCTCCTTTGTTCTTCACGAGGCCTCTGGGGACGGTGGGCGGTGGGCGCGTGGCTGCCACTGGCTGCAGGAGGCCCCAGGGTGTGGGGCGCCCTCGGGGCGCTGGGGAGGGAGCCTAGGCCAGGGGGACAGACGAGCCGCACTTGTGCCCTTTGCTCCCCGAGCCAGTGCAGGGCCTGGGGGCTCTGAAAGGGATCCCTGAAGGAGAGAGTGGGGGTAGGAGTCAGCCAGGATGGGGAGGGGGGCAGCCTGTTCTGGGCCCAGGGAA
>PVIY010063663.1:0-10428 GCA_004026745.1 Myrmecophaga tridactyla | reverse complement strand
TAACAGATGTCCCAGTTAATTTGCAAACGTGGTTTACCCTCCACCTTGAGGGAGTGATACTTCCTGGAATGTTGCATGCAAAAGTAGACAAAGGAAGCGGTAATGACCCATTAGATTGTGACCTGAGTGCTGTGATCCCTTGGATAAGGGAAGCTCTGGGGATAAAAAGGGGGCAAGAAAGCCTAGAAAAGAAGGAGGATAGATCAATAAAAACTCACTCCCAAAAAGCAGGGAGCCCTGAGTGATGGAACCATACTTGTCTCCTGAGTGCTGATTTCTTAACCTCGACGCCCCTCTTCCAACTCGGCTTCAAGAGCCGGACGCGGCAGTAGGCAGAAGACATACGGCACCTGCTTCAGAGACGGAAGACAATTTGTTACTCATAGCCCTAAAAATACCAGAGAGTATCAGCATTTTTGCACCAGGTCTCTAAGTCCCAATTTCCACAGATTGATGCAAAGACAGGCAGATACACATATATACAGTGAGTTGCATTACAGGAGAAGAACTTTAAGTTTAGGGAAAACAAACCTTTTATAATGGGCAATGAGCATGACTGTCATTTGCTTCAAAGGAGAACATTATTTTTTTTATTATACTCCACAGTAATCATGTCTTCCCTTTGCTCTATGGGGAGACACTATTTCTATCTTCAAAGGGTTCTTCACTTTGCAAATGTCCTTGAAGTGATTATCTGGAATAAAGAGCCGACAGTGCTTAGCACACAAGACATGCAAAAATGCAAGAGACCAATGGAGAATTGTCTACCCACCAAAAATCTATGGCTATTTCAGCCAACACTCCTCCTTTTCCTCTGTATTTCCACTGCGCACAGTTAGTGTCCCAGATCTAAACCTTTAGAATTTCAATGTTTATGTATACTGGTCTCATGTCCTCAATCATGCTCACTGGAATGACTCCATAGGAGCAGTTTTCATAGAAACTGATTTTAGAACCTAACTCGGGATTTAAAATGAGATTCTAATTTCACATTTAAGTCTCACAACAAAAATAATTCTACCAAAATCTATTAAGCTTGCAAACATTTGGCATTAAATATAATAGAGTGAGCTCTAATTACTTTGAAGTAAGAATGGTTTGAATATTCAGACATTACACAATGTTTCTCTTTGCTTCTTCCTTTGAACTGACTCAATGATTTCCAAACTTTACTGTATTCAACTATAGCTCCAAGAGTGAATTTTAGAACCTAATGCTTTCATACAATGCTACTCAACATTTTGACTGCCATAACATGAGGTTTACTATATTCCTCCTTATTGAGCACATAAAAAACACTTTCCAAATATGTGATGGATTTTTTTTTATTTGCCCAGCCTCTAGATAATTGACTTCATTTTCAATAGATGAGGGCTATTTCACAAAATAAAAAAAATATTGAGTGTACCTGTTTGTGCAAATGTGTACATATTTGACAGTAGAATGGAATAGGGAGTTCTAAGTATTCTACTTTTGTCCATTTTCACAAAGAGTAACATATCCAGTACCTATAGTTAGTGTATGTGATAAGTTTAAGAGAATGATGGAAGCAATATAGGGTATTAATACAGAAAGTCTCTAGGACTCAGTTTCTTCACTTTTAAGTAAAGTACTATCATAGATGACATTTAAGATGACATCCCAAGGCTAGATTCAGTACCCTGTGCTAGTCCAATGCATGACTACATGAGTACACAACAAGAAGGGCAAACTTCCGTTTATCAAGATGACAATGTCACCACAGTTAGAGTTGTTCTGCTTGGAAAGTGCTATTGTATTCAAACCAGTGTGAAGAATATATTTTGAGTAACTATTCAGCCTAAGCCATCAACCCCCACTACAACTCACTACCTCTCAGCACACCAACCCCAGGATTTGGGAATAGAGACAATGTGATTCTAATTAATGATGAAAACCCAGTGCAGATTCAGGTACCAAGTTTGGCTGCATACTTCCTTATACTTATAACAAATGCTAACTCTAGGTACTGGATATATTATTTTCCCATGTTGAGACATCGGTTTCCATTTGGTAGAAAAAAAATTCCCTTTTGACTTTCCACTATTTTGAGGACAGGTAGCAGCCATCTCTCAATTTCTTGCAGAATACATAGGAGCTCCAGAGTTGTCAAATATTCCACAAATGTGACTATTTCTCCACATTCCCTTGTTAGGTATGAGACATTAAAGGTAAAGGAGGCAACCAAATTAGTTAGCACAGTGTGGCAGAAAAGATATATCGAGTTGCTCCTAACAATAAACAATGAGAACTTGAACAAGTATGGAATAAGCCTGGCATGATAATGCCATTGTATTTTAGAAAGATAAGATTAAAATGATATCAATGGGTGTATAGGTTGGAGCTTAAGAGAGAAGACTGGAGAAAGGAAAACTTTCCAAAAGGGGTGCTAAGAAGGGGAGAAGATATCTAATAGTTTGTCAAAAAGAGAGAAAGATCATCCAGTTATTTCTAGATGTATTTTGATAGGCTCAAAATATATAGGAGAAGGTGGGCAACAGGGGCTCATTAGCAGAGTTCTCACCAGCCATGCTGGAGACCTGAGTTCATTTCCCAGTGCTTGCCCATGTTAAAAAAAAAAAGTGCATATATATCTATAGGAGATATGGAGACTTTTCTTTTCTGAAATTAGCCCCCAAAATAACTTTCTTATTACATACGATGTAAAATTTTTTCCTTTTTAAGATCTCACATTCATGTCTTATTTTACATTTCCACAATTATCACTTTAATTCAGAAATAAACATTATTTTGCCAGAGGTCCCTGATTTTCCTACCTAAACTAGGCCAATGATTCTCAAAGTATGCTCCCCCTGACCAGCAGTATCAGCAATTCCCCAAAACTTGTCAGAAATGAAAATTTTCCAACTCCACTGAAGTTCTATTGAATCAGAACTCTGAAGGCGAGTCTTAACAATCCATGTTTTTACAAATCCTCCAGGAGATTCTGAAGCACTGAGTCTGATAACTATTCAATTAAGTTATGCTATAGTAAAAGCCCCCTAAATCTCAGAGGCTTAACATATAATATATATTTTATTGACTCATGCAAGATCTGTTGTAGCAACCTTTCCATTGCAGTACCATTCCAAATGAAAATAGAAATTCAGACTGTTTCAATCATGTGCCTACTATCATCTTAACATGAGGCTTCCAGGATCACTAAGTCAAAGGAAGAGAGAGCTGAAGAGTTATACTGTCTTTCTCTGCATCAACCTGGAAGTGACACACTTACAACCAGTCATTGGCCAGAACTAATCATGGGTCATCTCATAATTACAAGAAAAATGAGGGAGAGCATGGAATTTGAGTGAGCTTTAAATGTTCCCACCACAACCTCTAACTTAGTGGCAGTCTTTTCCTTGATCAGTTCAGTTCTTGTAAGAATAAAAGAGTAGTTCTTCTAAGTGAGAATTTCATCATAGCTCTTTCTCTTTCAGAATTATCAAAAACCTTTACATTGTCTATAGTACAATGGATAAGTGAACATTGTCATGACATTCCATAACTTCATCAATGATTTCTCCTTACTTTTCCAATCACTATCCTCAACACAAACTTGTTTTAGCCTGTATTATCTGTTCACTGATGTCATCTTCCTCATAAACATTACTCATATCATGTATACCACTCTCACTCCATGTGCCTTCCTTTTTGCTTTCTCCTCACGCACATCTTTCTTGACTTCTAAGACTGAAGCCAGGACCTCTTCACATGAATGTCTCAGAGAGCCCCTCCTCTGGGAACAACCCTTGGCACCCAGCAGCCATGTTGACATTATTTGAGCCTGCTCCCTCAGTCATCGCCAATGGAACCAGAGGTAGAAGCACTCAGGTGGGCCACTAAGGTTTTGTAACAGATATTTTATGATGTCTTGTCAATAGCACTGAAGAAGCTTTTAGTAATTGTATGCTTGACATGTATTTATGTTCAATAAAGCACTCTCTTCATGAGGTATTATTATGAACAGGTAGACTACTTACCAATATAGTATAAGTGTGTATGGGCAGGGGGCTGTGTGGAGAGGTGAAGTAGGGGAGTTTCAGTATAAAAGATTAAATGTTGGAAGGCTAAAATCCATATGTTCAATGTTTTCTGGGAAAATTACAGAATTTTTCTGGTCCTCAGTTTCATTTCTACGTATAGAATGAGTTCAATCACTGGATTATATGATCGATGTTTCTGTCTTTTGAAAGGGGAGTGGTAAGAACCTGAAATCAAAACCAAAACTAAATTCCCAATATATATATAATATACAATAATGTATAATTATATGTGCATATAAAAGCAAATTGAGATTTCTGTTTAATCTACGTGCCGTTAATAAGAAACACTCTATGTTCTGTTTCCTTTTGAGTTCATAGATGTCATAAAAGGAAAAGGTATCTTTTGATTCTAACATGCACTCCTGTTAGAAACATTGGAAGCCACCCACAATACCACCTGCTAGATCCCCCTGAAGAGAAAAATAACTTCTTCTCCTCCTCTGTGTTAAACAAGACCAAGCAGCTTCAGCAGTTTCAAAATCAACATAGAAACAATTTCTATTCCCCAACATAGAAACAATTCCATTAATTAGGGTTTGTGATGTCACGGCTTCTGCTTGTTAGTCCATTATTTCCACCCTAAATTTCAGAGAAGGGTCTAATCCACTAGATTTTTTAATGAGTTTCCAGAATTATCTGAGATGAAGATAATTCTCAGAGGTTAAAAAGTTGAAATAGTGATTGACCTTTGTCTTATTCACAAATTCAGATATAATTAATTCCTCAGTTACCTGCCCCTAGGTTGTTCCATAGAAATTCTTATGTATCTGACCTTGGTCCAGATTTTAGCTCTTCTGCAGTAATTGGCCAAAAATTTTTCCCACATAGGAAGACCCATTACCTCAAGTGAGATTAATTAGTATATGCTTATGCTGCAAACTTTCCAAAGTAGTAGATTGAAATAAATTCAAGTTTATTCACATAAAAGAATTTACCTTCACTATCTCTATATTTGATCATATAGTGTATTTTAATTAACTTTTTGAAAACATAATGGTTTAAAACACCTTACCAGTGTTTTTGTTTATGTTTCATCTACAGCTACAATTTTCAAATTTTATATGTTTGCTTTTAAGTAGCTTGATTATGGCTGTGTGTATGAAAAGACAAACATAAATTATGGAATTGGTTTTTTCCTGAAAATGAGAGAATTATTTTTTCATATATATTTTTGCTAATATAGAACTCAATTAAATCAGCCAGACATGAAACAGAAACTGTCAAAGAAAAAATGTGTTGAAAGAAAATTACTTATGTTTATGTGTTTACATTTTGGCTATAGAAACAAATATAATCATAAGACTGAAAATTTTGACAGTAATGAGTAAAACAAAAATGTCTTGTCCCTACTAAGGTTGTCAGTTTAAAATTATTTTTCCCAGTTTTTTGCTGCATGTATATGTTTAATGTGAATGGCAATAGGACTACATAAATTTTACATCTTGCTTTTTCTTTCTAGTTTTACAATTTGGTATTTTGATATTATGAATTTTCATAATCATAATTTTAATGACTATGTAGATGATGGTGTCATAATTCATTTAGTTACTTTTCTATACTTGAACATTTATATTGTTTTCAATTTTACACTCTTGGAACACTGAAATCCCATTTTGTGTTCTGACTTTTTTTGTGTATTTTAAATTATCTTAGAAGAGAGTCTAAAAGTTTTATTGCAAGATGTGAAGATAGAAACATTGTTATGACTCTTGCTACATATTGCAAAATTGCTTAGTGTAAAGGCTGTAGGTCATTATAATGTCATAAGCAAAAGGTCATTTCAATATTCATTGCCACCATGGTTTCTATTTCATCACATGCAAGCCAGTATTAATAATATTATCATCGATATTTTAATCTTTACTTAATTAAATTTCTAAGTTTTGTTTGGTTTCTTTACCACTAGATTTTTCATACAATAATTTTGCTAGTTATGAGCATTCACTCTTTGATACTTTTATATTCATTTCCTTGTCTTTCATTTATTGGTGGCTTAATGGTTTCCTTATTAGCTTTACAAATATTTTATACAATAAAGGTATTGTTTCTTACTTGTCGTATTTATTGAAAAATTTTAAAGGTGGTTTTTCTACTTATTTCCTTTTGTGAGGGTGGTTAGGGAATTACAGATGCTTGTAACTTCTTAGAATCCAAACATGTTTGTGTTTTCTCTTTTTCTTTCTAAATACATTCTATAAATTTCCTCCACATACCTGCCCCCTAAGATATTTTCTTCAGTGATGAGATTCCTTCTATGTCCTGATTTTTCAAAAACTGTTTGAATCTCCATATATGACATATTTTGATTTTAAGTAAGAGATGAAGATTGACCTTTCTTAAAATTAATAAGCATTATCCCACTATTTAGACAAGTGTTCTTCATCAAATATTCATAATCTCCTATAATATATTAATTTTTCTACATATTAAGTCAATGTCTCAGCTATTTATTCCAGTCAATGTTCTCTCTATGGTATTGCCTGTGTAAAATACTTGTTTTTGAATATGTAATGGAAAATTGAATTAATATCTATGGCTTGATGACTGAAAAACATATAGTACATTTAATCCATATATGAACCCACTGAAGAAAACATTATTACAGTATAAGTGAGGAGGATGAGGCTTAGTGTTCTAGTAATTTGCCCGTGATTAATCATGCAGTTATTGAATGAGCTTTTATAGGAAATTAGGCCTGTCAAATTCCAAAATTTCTTTCTACTAATTCTCCTTTCACTCTCTTCCAGAAGTATCTTTGATTATCTTTCCTATTTAATTTTGCGTAAGCGTGGTTGTTGCTTTCTTATATATTTTCCCCTCAGACTAAAATTGTAGCACTGGGTATCACACCTACTTTTCCTCCTAGAAATGGGTTAAGTGCAATAAAGACAATGAAAAAAAAATCCCTGAAAATTCCATTTTCAGTGAAACTATGTGCATTCATAATATATATGTAGCATAAGAAAAAAGCAGCTGAGAGAGCAGGCAATTGTACAGGAATGAAGGAAGAAATAAAGTCACAGTAGTGACAAGAGGCCCAAGCAATAATGGATCTCAGTAAGATTCAGTATTATGAGAAAAAATACATAATTTTTTGGAGAACGTTTATTTTGAAATGCCATTTTTTTAACTTGCAAAAATGGAGGCAAAGAATTACAGAGAAAAGCCATCTTTGCAGGAAGCAGTCTGTATCTGTGACAGAAAAACAGAAGACAGATTTTCAGTTGTGTTGTCAGGATGTCTATTCTGGCAGCTTCCCTACCATCTCCACACAAATAACCAGTATGGGAAAAGCAAAATAACTGTATGGGAAAAGTAATTAAAGGGAAAATTATACAGTGTCAACACAAAGATATTTATTAAAAATGTAGAAAAGACCATCATGCAATATTATCATTGGCATTTTAATCTTTGCTTAATTAAATTTCCAATAATTTTGTTTGGTTTCTTTACCATTAGATTTTTCATATGAAATATTTTACTAGTTACAAGTATTTATTCTTTAATACTCTTCTATTCATTTCCTTGTCTTTCATCTATTGAAGGCTTAATGGTTCCCTTATTAGTTTGACAAACGTTTTATGCAATAAATATGTTGTTTCCTACTTCTCATAATTGCTGCAAATTTTTAAATGTGGTTTTGCCTTTTATTCCCTTTGGGGGGCTGATAAGGGAAATTGCAGGTGCTTTTAACTTCTTACAATCCAAATATATCTGTATTTTCTTTTTTCTTTGTACACAGTTTCTATAAATAGGGAATCATAATCACATAAATGAAGAATACTCACCAGGTTCAAAACTGGTATATAGAAACACAGTTGAGTTTTGTGTTGATTTTGTACCCTGCCAATTTGTTGAATTCATTTAGTAGTTCTATGAGCTTTCTTGTAGAACTCGGGATTTTCTACATATAAGATTATGCCATCTGTGAATAGAGATACTTTTACTTCTTTCCTTCTAATTTGGATCCCTTTGATTTCTTTTCTTGCCTGTTTCCTCTAGCTAGAACTTACAGTACAATGCTGAATTACAGTGGTGACAGTGGGCATCCTTGTCTTGTTTCTGATCTTAGGGGGGATGTATGTTGTTAGCTGTGGGGTTTTCATATATGACTTAACACGTTGAGGAAGTTCCTTTCTGTTCCTAGCATCTGAGTGTTTCTAACAAGAAAATGTGATGAATTTTGTCAAGTATCGCTTCTGAATCAATTGAGAAAAATCACATAGGTTTCTTTTTCTAATTCTATTAATCTGGTATATTACATTAAGTGATTTTTTTATGTTGGACCACACTTGCATTTCTGGAACAAACTCTGCCATATTATGGTGCATAATCCTTTTATATGCTGTTGCATTTGATTTATGAGTATGTTGCTGAAAATTTTTGCATCAACTTTCATAAGGGATATTGGTCTGCCACTTTTTTTAACTTATGATATCTTTATCTGGCTTTGGTGTTAGGGTGATACTAGTCTCACAGAATGAGTTAAGAAATGTTCCCTCTTCATTTTTTGGAAGATTTTGAGTGGGAATGGTGTTAATTGTTCTTGGAATGTTCGTTAAAACTTAACTGTGAAGCCATCTGGTCCTGGGTTTTTCTTAGGTGGGGTGTTTTTTTATTACAGATTCAGTATCTGTAGTAGTTATTGGTTTGTTGGGATCTTCTACTTCTTTTTGAGTAAGTATAGGTAGTTTGAGTAATTCTAGGAATTTATCCATTTCATCTAAATTGTCTCATTTTGGGGGACATGCAATTGTTCATAATATCCCCTTACAAACCTTTTTTTTCTTTTGCCCTCTCGATGGGAATGTCCTCCTACCATTTCTGATTTTACTTATTTGCATCTTCCCATTTTTTACTTTTGGCAGTCTAGTTAAAGGTTTCTCAATTTTATTGCTCTTTTCAAGAAAATAAGTTTTGGTTTCATTGATTTTCTCCACTGCTTTTCTATTCTCTATTTCATTTATCTCTGTGATAGACTTTATTATGCCCTTCCTTCTGCTTACTTTGAATTTAGTTTGCTCTTCTTTTTCTGGTTACTCCAGGTGTGATGTTAAGTTACTGATTTGGGATCTTTCTTCCTTTTTAATGTTAGCATTTACAACTATAAATTTCCTTCTCAGCACTGCCTTGCTGCATGCCATGCATTTTGGTATGCTACGTTTGCATTTTCATTCACTGCAACATATTTCCGTTTCCCTTGTGATTTCTTCCTCTGCCCTTTGCTTGTGTAAGAATGTATTGTCTTCTTTCCACATACTTGTGGATTTTTCAAGTATCCCTTTGTTATCTGTTTGTAGCTTTATTCCATTGCAGTTGGAAATGATACTATGTATGATTTCAATCTTGTAAATTTGTTGAGACCTGTTTTGTGGCTTAACATGTGGTCTGTGCTGGGTAATGGTCCTTGTGCACAAGAGAAGAAAGTGCTTTCTGTTGTTGTTGGGTAAAGTGTTCTATACATATGTGTTAGTTCTAGTTGGTTAAGGATATCGTGCAAGTCCCCTAGCTCCACGTTGATCTTTATCCAGATGATCTATCCATTTTTGAAACTGGTGTATTAAAGTTGCTTACTATTACTGTAGAATAATCTATTTTTTCCTTCAAATCTGTCGATATTTGCTTCATATATTTGGGAGCTGTTTTAGATGAATGTGCACTTATAATTGTTTTATCTTCTTATTGAATTGACCCTTTTAGCAATATATAGTGTTTCCTTTGTTCCTTGTAACAGTTTTTTACTTGAAGTTCATTTTATCTAATATAAACATAGCTGCACCAGCTCTCTTTTAGTTGCTGTTTGTTTGGAATGTATGTATATATATATTCCAAAATATATATATATTTACATCCTTTCATTTTCAACCTATTTGTGTCTTTGAATTAAAGGCAATTCTCTTATAAACCAGCATATAGTTAGGTCATGCATGTTTATGCATTCAGCCAACTTCTGCCTTTTGACTAGAAGGTTTAATCTGCTTAGATTTAAAGTTACTAATGATAATATAGTACTTACCTCTGCCACTTTGCTGTCTGTTTTTTAGAAGTCTTATACCTTTTTGTCCCTCATTTCTTCCATTACTGCCTAGTTTTGTATTTAGTTGGACTTCTGCAGTGAACCATTTTATATTCCGTTTCATTTCCTTCTGTGCATGTTTTTCAGATATATTCTTTATGATTACCTTTAACACCCTAAATTTATAATGATCTTACTTGATACCAATTTAGCATTATTAGAGTACTAAAAATAGTTTCTGCCTCTCACCCCTTTTCATGCTGTTCCTCCCTCTAGTATTTCTCATAGTTTAGGTATAATTGTGATGAACTTTCTCATTTTTTGTATGTCTTGGGATATCTTAATCCC
>PVIY010063662.1:0-10426 GCA_004026745.1 Myrmecophaga tridactyla | reverse complement strand
ATTTAGTTTGAAATGCTAGTGATAAATGAAAGCAAGGGGTAAGGGGTATGGTATGTATAATCTTTTTTTCTCTATTATTGTTTTATTTCTTTTTCTGATGTCTTTTTATTTCTTTTTCTAAATCGATGCAAATGTTCTAAGAAATGATGAATATGCAACTATGTGATAATATTAAGAATTACTGATTGTATATGTAGAAAGGAATGATATCTTAATGTTCTTTTGTTAAGTTTTTTAATTAATAAAAAAGTTTATAAAAAAATATTAAGGTGCAAAAATTCTTTTCTGGCTGTGGACCTGTGAATCTCAAAACAAGTTGTCTGATGCCAATATGTAAAGGAGGATATTCACAGGGTGCGGGTTTTCATTTCCATAGGGAGAAACTGGAAGGAACACAGATGTAAAACCTGCAGAGCAAACACAATTGGATTTCAAAGTCTGAAAGTCATTCATCCTTCGGCTTTAGAAAGTGGCAGTCCCACCCTTTCCAAGGGTCTATGCAGTGGCCCGCCTCTTTCTGAATCAACCTCGGGGGACATTGAGGAGACCACCTTTTTCTTGGCTTGACCCTCTCCAAGCATCAGGACCATACCTAGGCTCTCTGCCATTTCTGGGGCACATGCTGAACCCCTCCATGTGGTGGCAGCCAGGCTCTCCCCAGTTCCCCAAGGAGCGTGCTGTACCTTCTCCAAGGCCTGAAGCTGCATGACTCTTCCACTGCAATGAGGTGGGAGACTCATCCTCACCCTCCAGGGTAAACTCACCCGCTCCATGTGTATGGATGGGTCCACTCTCTTGGCCGAGGTTTCTTGGCTTCAGAGCTGAGCTTCCATGGTTCTCACTCTGCAAACTCCAGTTTTTCCCTTTTGTGTCCTCCTTTGTCAAGATTGGCAGTGGTTCCATTTACACTCACAGTCTCTTCAAGCACTCCAGGACTTCTCCATCATTCTCTATATAGTTCCTCCAAAATCTTCCCCTTAGCCATCCAAAAAACCATTCCAACATTTCTGGTATTTGCAAACCACAGCAGCACCCCACTTTCTGGTACCAAATCTTTTCTAATTTGCTAGCTGCCAGAATGCCACACACCAGAGGCAGATTGGCTTTTAATAAAAGGGGATTTGTTTCATTAGTTCTTCAGAGGAAAGGCAGCTAACTTTCAACTGAGGTTCTTTCTTACATGGGAAGACACAGGATGATCTCTTCTTTTCTCCAGGTCTCTGGGTTCCAACAACTTTCCCTGGGGTGATTCCTTTCTGCATCTCCAAAGCCCTGGGCTGAGCTGTGAGTGCTGAGATGAGGTATGCTGGGCTGCTTGGGCTGTCCTACATTGCGCTGTCTTTTAAGCACCAGCCAGTTAAGTCAAACATCATTCATTGCAGCAGGCACGCCCCCTAGCGGACTGCAGATGTAATGAGCAACAGATGAGGTTCACGTACCATTGGCTCATATCTACAGCAACAGAACTAGGTGCCTTCACCTGGCCAAATTGACAACTGAATCTAACTACCACATATCTTGAGACAAATGAAATGGAAACACAACATATCAAAACTTAAGGAGGTGCCATACCAAAGACCTGGGTGCAATTCCCAGTGCCTGCCCCCTCCCCACCAAAATAAAAACATATGGGAAGCTGCAAAGAGAGTTGCTACCTAAAGCAAACAGAAGGAAAGAAATGAAGATTAATGCAGAAATAGATGATTGGGTATATGAAAACAATAGAGAAAATCAACAAAACCAGAAGTTGGTTCTTTTGTTGTTGTTGTTGTTGTTGTTGTCAGTAGACTACTAAGGGATTGTGAGATTTATTAAATGTATTTCAGGATCATCAATCAAGAGAACAAAATGCAGAATCAGCTATTATTTTTCATTGGTGAAGGGTTGCCTCACAGAACAGTAACTTCCCACATTTCCAGGTTGCAAATGCATAAGAGAGAAGCATGTTTCTACGGGCATACTATGATGTAGCATCAGAGAAGCCCTGGAGTAGAAAGTGAGAGGCCTGTAGCCCAGGACTCAGGTGAGGCACAGTCACACAGACAGGTTGTGCCTGTATATGGAAAGAACTGTATTTGCAGGATAACAAGTTAGCCCTGCCGCAGTTTCATGAATGCTGGCAGAAGACTTGAGATGCAAAGGTCAGGGACAAAGGACTTGAATATTCACAGCACAGAAGGCAACATGAGCTTCATGTTCCCATTAGTTCCCTTTGCCATCCAAGGCCCACAAGGTGATGCAATGGAAGATCAGAAGTTGGTTCTTAAAGAAAAATCAATAAAATTGTTAGCTAAGCTGACAATAAAAAAGAGGGTGGGGGCAAATAAATAAAATTAGGAGTAAAAAAGAACAAAAACAAATTTTAAAAATCAAATAAGAATATTAAAAAAAAGGAGTAAGAGAGAGAACATAGCTGCTGACCCCGCAGAAATATAAATGATAATAAGAGGATACTATGAGTAGCTATATGCTAATAAACTAGACAACAAAGATGAGATAGACAACTCCCTGGAAAGATATGAACAACCAAATAGATGACCTCAACAAACCAATCAAAAGTAAAGGAATTGAAAAAAATAGTAAAAAGGGCAGGCCACAGTGGCTCAGTAGGGCGAGGTCTCGCCTGCCATGCTGGAGACCCAGGTTTTGCCTGTTCATGCAAAAATTAAAAAAAAAAACTAAAAGAAAAGGGATTGGATCAGTCATCAAGAAGCTCCCAAAAAAGAAAAGTCCAGTGCCATCATACCCCAGAGAAGCCAGATCCTTTAATTCATTGTGATTGCTAGATGGTATCTTTTGATTGTTTCCATGGAGATATGAACCACCCAATTGTGAGTGGTGACTTTTGATTAGATGGTTTCCGTGGAGATGTGTCTCCACCCTTCAAGGTGGAGTTGCTACTGGAGGCCTTTAAGAAGGAACCATTTTGGAAAAAGTTTTAGAACCATGAGGGTCCACACAGCCAGAGACCTTTGGAGATGAAGAAGGAAAATGCCCATGAGGGAGCTTCATTAAACAAAAAGCCAGGAGAGAAAGCTGGCAGACATCACCATGTGCCCTTCCAGCTGGCAGAGAAACCCTGAACGTCATCTGCCTTTCTTGAGTGAAGGTAATTTCTTGTGGGTGCCTTAATTTTGGATATTTTCATGGCCTTAGAACTGTAAACTTGCAACTTAAATTCCCATTTTTAAAGATTGTTCCATTTCAGATATATTGCATTCTGGGAGCTTATGAACTAAAACAGATTTTTGTACCAAAGAAGTGGAGTGCTGCGGTTTGCAAATACCAAACATGTTGGAACAGCTTTTTAAATGGGTAGGGGAAGATTCTGGAAGAATTGTGAGAATCTTAATAGAGAAGGTCTAGAATTCTTTGAAGAGACTGTTGGTAGACATGTGAACTCTAAAAATACTTCTGATAAGGCCTTGGTCAGAAATGATGCATGTGTTATTGCAAACTGGAAGAAAGGTGACCCTTGTTTTAAAATGGTGAAGAATCTGGGTGATGCGATGATGGCTCAGTGGCAGAATTCTCACCTGCCATGCCAGAGACCCAGGTTCCATTCCCAGAAACTGCCCATGCCAAAAAAAATCTAGCAAAATTGACCACTGGTTTCAGATAGAAGGCAGATTTTAAAAACCATGAACTTAGGGTGCATGGGTAGTTCAGTGGTTAGAATGCCTGCCTTTCATGCAGGAGACCCAGGTTCGATTCCTGGACATGCACCCAAAAACAAAACAAACAAAAAAACCCCTAAAAACCATGAACTTGGACATTTAGCAGAAGAGATTTCCAAATTAAATGTGTAAAGTGCGGCCTGGTTTCTCCTCGCAGCTTATAGTGAAACGTAACAGGAAAGAGTTAAGTTGAGAATTGAACCCTTGGGTATAAGAAAAACCAGAAATTGATGGTCTGAAGAACTCTGGCCTTCCAGAAAGGGAGATCCCAGAGAATAGTACACCACATGAGGATTTAGCCAACATGGAACCAGTCAGCCATTTCAGAAAAAGCCAGGATTGGAGATGGAGTTATCCAGGAAGGATTTGTGGAAATTCCTTTTGTTCGATGGGCATGATCCTTGCTTACTACATAGAAAGCCAACAAGAGTGTTGTGGGATCTGTGTAAATGGAACCACTACCAATCTGGACTAAATGGGGCAGAAAAGGGACACATTGAAGTAAAATAACTTCAAAGGCAGAACCATGGAAGCTAAGGTCTGAAGTCAAGAAACCTCGGGCCAGAACTGACCCAACCAAGTACTTGGAGAGGGTGAGTTTACCCCAAAGGCAGAGGGTGGGACTTCCATCTCCTTGTTCTGGAAGTGCTGTGCCTCAGGTCTTGGAAAGGGTGGAGCACATCTCTTAGAGATTGGGGATACCCTGGCTGCCACCACATGGCGGGGTTGAATGTGTGACCCAGAGATGGCAGAGAGCCTGGGTGTGGTCCCAGTGTTTGGAGAGGGTGGAGCCAAGAAAAAAGTGGTCTTCCCAATGTCCCCCAAGGGTGCATTTGGAGAGAGGTGGACTGCTATGTAGGCCCTTGGAAAGGGTGGGACTGCTGCTTTTTAAAGCTCCAAGGATAAATAACTCTCAGACTTTGAAATCTAATGGCATTTGCCCTGCACATTTCCAGAACTGTATGGGTCCAGTGACCCTTGTATTCTTTCCAATTCCCCCCTACGGAAAATGGTATATGTGTCCTATGACTGTTCCTCCTTTGTGTATTGGCAGCAGATAAATTGTTCTGAGTTTTACAGGTCCAAAGTCAGAGGAGAATTTTGCCTTATGATAGACCATGCCTGTAGCTGACTTTGAGATTTTGTACTGTTTCTGACTTTGTATTGCATTTGTATTGTTACTGAAATGGTTTAAGGCTTTCTGATATTGTTATGGAATGCATGTATTTTGCATTTGGAAAGAACATGTCTTTTTGGGTCCATAGGGTGGAATGTGCTGGTTTGAATCAATTGTATGCCCCAGAAAAGCCACATTCTTTAATCCTCATTCAATATTAATTGCTGAGTGATATCTCTTGATTGTTTCTGGAGATGTGACCCACCCAATTGTGGGTGGTAACATTTAATTAGATAGTTTCCATGGAGATGTGTCTCCATCCATTCAAGGTGGGGTTACCCACTGGAGTACTTTAAGAGGGAACCATTTTGGAAAAAGCTTTAGAGCCTCCAGAACCACAGAACCCATGCAGCCTTTAGAGATGAGGAAGGAAAATACCCTGGGGGAGCTTCATGAAACAAGAAGCCAGGAGAGTAAGATAGCTGATGTCAGCATGTGCCCTTCCAGCTGAAAGAGAAACCTGAACTTCATCTGCCTTTCTTGAGTGAAAGTAACCTCTTGTGGGTGCCTTAATTCAGGTGCTTTCATGACCTTAGAACTGTAAACTTGAAACTTAATAAATTCCCCTTTTAAAAGGCTGCTCCATTACAGACCAATCTCTTTTATGAATATAAATGCAAAAACCCTCCACAAAATACTTGCAAATTGAATCCAGCAGCACATTAATAGAATTATACACCATGACCAAGTGGGATTTATTTCAGGTATGCAAGGCTGATTCAACACAAGAAAATCAATTAATGTAATACACCATGTTAATAAGTAAAAGCAGAAAACACAGGATCATCTCAATTGATGCAAAAAAAAAAAAGTCATGTGGCAAAATTCAACATCCTTTCTTAGTGAAAACACTTCAAAGAATAGGAATAGGGGGGAACTTCCTCAACATGATAAAGGGAATATATGAAAAACCCACAGCTAACATCATCCTCAATGGGGAAAGATTGAAAGCTTTCCCTCTAAGATCTGGAACAAGACAAGGATGTCCACTGTCACCATTGTTATTCAACATTGTGCTATAGTTCTAGCCAGAGCAATTAGACAAGAAAAAGAAATAAAAGGCATCCAGATTGGAAAAGAAGTAAAACTCTCCCTGTTTGTAGATGATATGATACTATATGTCAAAAATCCTGAAAAATCTACAGCAAAGCTACTTAAGAGCTAATAAATGAGTATAGCAAAGTGGCAGAGTACAAGATCAACACCCAAAAATCAGTAGTGTTTCTACACACTAGTGATGAGCAATCTGAGGGGAAAAAATCAAGAAAAAAATCCATTTACAATAGCAACCAAAAGAATCAAATAATTAGGAATAAATTTAACCAAGGACAGGTGGTGAAGGGTAGCTTAGTGTTAGAAATCTTGCCTGTCATGCCAGAGAACCAGGTTTGATTCCCAGAGCCTGCACATGACAAAAAAAAGAAAAAATTTAACTAAGGACATAAAAGACCTATACAGGGAAAACTACAAGAAATTGCTAAAAGAAATCATGGAAGACCCAAATGAACAGAAAGGCATACTGTATTTATGGATTGGAAGACTAGTATTTAAGATGTCAATTACACCTAAATTGATTTATTTAGTCAATGCACTACCAATTAAAAATCCCAACAACTTACTTTGCAACTTACTAGAAAAGCCAATAACCAAATTTATTTGGAAGGGCAGGGTGCCCGAATAGCTAAAAATATCTTGAGAAAGAAAAATGAAGTTGGGAGATCGCACACTAACTGACTTTAAAGCATATCACAAATCTACAGTGGTCAAAACAGCATGGTACTGGCATAAATACAGATGTACTGACTGATGGAATCAAACTGAGTGTTCAAAAATAAGGTCTTTCATCTACAGACAGTTGATCTTTGATAAGGCAGTCAAGCCAACTCACCTGGGACAGAACAGTCTCTTCAATAAACAGTGCTTGGAGAACTGAATATCCATATGCCAAAGAATAAAAGAGGATCCCTATCTCACACCTTATACAAAAATTAACTCAAAATGTATCAAAGACCTAAACATTAGAGTTAAAACCATAAAACTTTTAGAAGAAAATATAGGGAAATATCTTATAAAATTGTAATAGGAGATGGTTTCCTAGACCATACACCCAAAGCACAAACATTGAAAAAAGAAATAGACAAATGGGATCGTCTCAAAATTAAACACTTTTGTGCATCAAAGAACTTTGTCAAGAAAGTAAAAAGACAACCTATGCAATGGGAGACAATATTTGGAAACCACATATCAGTTAAGGGTTTAGTATCCAGAATATATAAAAAGACTCTTCAACTCAACAACAAAAAGACAAACAAACCAATTTATAAATAATGGGCAAAAGACATGAACAGACATTTTTTAGAAGAGGAAATGCAAATGAATAAAAGGCACATGAAAAGATGCTCAACTTCACTGGTTAATAGGAAACATAAATCAAAACCACAATGAGATATCATCTCACACCCACTAGAATGTCCATTATAAAAAAAAAAACCAACAGAAAATGACAAGTGCTGGAGAGGATATGGACAAAGAGGCATACTTTCCACTGTTAGTGGGAATGTAGAATGGTGCAACCACTCCAGAAGGCAGTTTGGTGGTTTCTCAGGAAGCTAAGTATAGAATTGCCATATGATCCAGCAATCCCATTACTAAGCATATATTCAGAGGAACTGAAGGGAAGGACAAAAATGGACATTTCACCCCAATGTTTATAGCAGCATTATTTATGATTGCCAAGAGATGGAAATAGCCCAAATGTCCATCAATGGACAAGTGACTAGACAAGCTGTGGGATATACATATGATGGAATACTATGCAGTTCTGAGACTGAATAAAGTCATAAAGCATGTAACAATGTGGATGAAGCTTGAGGACATTCTGCTGAGTGAAATTAGCCAGAAACAAAAGGAAAAATGTTGCATGATCTCACTAATATGAACTAACATGAATAAGTGAAATTTGAAAGTTAAAGTTAAGAACACAGCTTGTCAGAATATAGAAAGAGGGTAGAGATTGGGCATTTGATGCTGAAGGAATTTAGAATGTGCAACATGATTGATTGTAAAGATTCAGAAATGGAAAGCACAATACTATTTGATGGTAGCATAATAATATAAGTACACTGAATGTGAGTATAGTTGAGGGAAATGGGCTGGGGCATGTATGACATCAGAAGTAAAGATAGAGGATAAAGACTGAGATGCTCTAATTTAGGAATGGCTAGAGTGGACAATGATGGTGATTAAATGTACAAATATGAGAATGCTTTTGCCTGCAGGAGAACAAGTGAATGTCAACAATGCAAATTGTTGAAAATGGGATAGTGTGTAGGAAAAAATACAATCAATGCAAACTAGGGTCTATAGTGAACCGTAACATTGTAATATGCTTCCATTGAATATAATGAAGACAATATGCCAAAACTAAATGTCAATAAACAGGAGATATGGGGAAGTGGTATGGGATTCTTTGCAGAAGAAAAGGAAATGTCCTCATATGGATGATGGTGGCGAATATTAGGTCATGTGATTATACCATTGTTTTTTTAACTTAGGTTGGATGGTATGATGGGAGAATAAAATTGTTTAAAAATGAACAGAGAGAAACAAGAGCTAAAATGTGGAGAAATAGATGTACCTATTCACTGTTGATACAGAAGCTGAGAGATGCAGCCTCTCTGGAGGGCAGTATAGCAGTTTTACAGGAGATTAGAGGTGGGGTTGACATATGATACTACAACCCCATTGCTAGGTATATACTTGGAGGAACTGAGAGTGGGGACACAAATGAACATTTGCACACTGGTATTTATGGTGGCAGTGTCGTGATTTGCAGTGAATGGAGGTGTACATCGACTGCGAAATGGAAGGGGGGACAGTGGTGTATACATACAATAGACTATTGAGAGGCTGCAAGAAGGAATGAAGTTCTGAGACATGCGACTTGGTGAATGAACCTTGAGTATAGTATGTTGAATGAAATGTCAGAAACAAAAAGACAAACATTATCATGCTTCACTTATATGGGCCAACAATATTACACAAAGTTGGGGAACCAAAGTCAAGAGCATGGGTTGTCAGATTGGGGAATATTGTAAAGGTTCCTAAATTGTAAGCTCTTACAGCAGTCACATCTATTTTGGAGTTGTAATTGTTATTTCTAAATTCTGAGATGCTGAGCTATTTGTGTATTACCTGGTTGTTTCCTGGAACTTTGGGTACTTGTGTAACACCTGAGACTCAGAGTTAGAACTCTGAAGCTATGAAAGTCAGCATTACCTCATACAGCAACTGTTTAAAAAGTTGAAAAGGTGATCAGACTTCATAGAGCCATGAAGGATGCTGATCTGGATACAACCAAGATAAATCAGAACACAGGGTACAGGATGATATGACCTATATTTTAAAACTTCAACTTCTGTGTGAGCTCAAAGGAAGAGATATTTATTTCAAGCAAAATTTATATTTTTTTGTAGTGCATTATCTAATTTAACTTGTGTGGTCAGTTTATGTGAACACCATAATTACATGGCATTTTGAATAGGGAGTGAGATCTTGTTGGTCTGTACAGGTTAATATAATGTCCTGATACATCTCAGAGTAATTTGGGTAGAGAATAAAAGAGTATTTGCACAGTCCCCTTGAGGAACTGGGGAGAAAGGAGGGAATAGTAAACTTCCCCACTTGGGGAATTCCTCATATTCTCATAAGCATTGGGGACAACAAATTTTACAAGCCAAGCTCTACATCCTGGAGTATGCCCCTATGAAACTTATTTCTGCAAAGGAGAAGCTAAGCCTACTTATAATAATGCCTAAGAGTCACCCCCCGAGAACCTCTTCTGTTGCTCAGATGTGGCCTCTCTCTCTAAGCCAACTTGGCAGGTGAACTCATTGTCTTCCACACTATATGGGACATGACTCTCAGGGGTAAAGATCTCCCTGGCAATTTGGGTCATGACTCCTGGATATGAGCCAGGACCTGGCATCATGGGACTGAGAAAGCCTTCTTGACCAAAAGGGGGATGAGAAAAATGAGACAAAATTAAATTTCAGTGGATGAGAGATTTCAAACAGAGTTCAGATGGTATCCGGAAGGTTATTCTTATGCATTATATAGATGTCTCTTTTTAGTTTATAGTATATTGAAGTGGCTAGAGGGAAGTATCTGAAACTGTTGAACTATATTCCAGTAGCCTTGATTCTTGAAGATGATTGAAAGACTATATAGCTTTAACAAGGTTTTGTGTGATTGTGAAAACCTCATGTCTGATGCTTTCTTTATCCAAGGTATGGACAGATGAGCAAATAACAATAATAATAATAATAATAATAATAATGACAATAAATAAATAAATAATAGGAGGATATAAAAGTTTAAAAAACTGGGTAGATTACAATACTAGTGGTCAATGAGAAGGAGAGGTAAGGGGTATGGGATATATGGATTTTTTCTTTTGTCTTTTATTTCTTTTTCTGGAATGATGCAAATGTTCTAAAAATGATCATGATGAATACACAGCTATGTGATGATATTGTAAGCCATTGATTGTATACTTTGGATGGACTGTATG
>PVIY010063661.1:0-10427 GCA_004026745.1 Myrmecophaga tridactyla | reverse complement strand
CCTACATTCTCTGTATAACTCCACCATCACCTTTGATCTTTCTCTCACTCTTTAGGGGTATTTTGGCAATGCCCATTCTACTTTTCATGTTGGAAGGGGCTGTCAATAATAAGGGGTCAGGAGATGGAACTAACTGATGTTCTGGAGAGGTTGTCCCCTCTAGGTTTCAGGACGTTTCTGGTCCAGGGACCCATCTGGAGGTTGTAGGTTTTGGAAAGTTACCTTAGTGCATGGAAACTTTGTAGAATCTTACATATTGCCCTCGGTGTTCTTTAGGATTGGCTGGAATGGTTTTGGTTGGGGTCTGGCAAGTTATGATAGGTAGCAATGTCTATCTGAAGCTTGCATAAGAGTGACCTCCAGAATAGTCTCTCAACTCTATTTGAATTCTCTCAATCACTGATACCTTATTTGTTAAATTTCTTTTCCCCCTTTTGGTAGGGATGGCATTGTTTATCCCATGGTGCCAGGGCCAGACTCATCCCTGGGAGTCATCTCGCATGCCGCCAGGGAGACTTTCACCCCTGGATGTCATGTCCCATGTAGTGGGAAGGGCAATGATTTCACTTGCAGGGTTGAGCTTAGGGAGAGTGAGGTAACATTTGAGCAACAAAAGAGGTCCTCTGGAGGTGACTCTTAGGCACATCTATAGGTAGGCTAAGCTTCTCCACTACATGCATAAGCTTCACAAGAGCAAGCCTCAAGACCAGAAGCTTGGCCTATTGATTTGGGTGTCCGTAATGTTTGACACAATATCATGGGTTTCCCTGGTGGTAAAGTTTAATAGTTTCATATTTTTTTCCCCACCCCTCAAGAAACTTTGCCAATACTTTTTGATTATTTGCTTGACATATTCTGGGATATAGCCAGGCATTGGGATATAGCCAGGCATTACATTAAGCTATACATGATTAAAGGCTCTCATTCTTATTCTGGTCTCCCTGTGTTTCGATTGTTTAAATGAGCTATCTAGACAGGTAGAGTTAGATTATGTACTACAGAAAATTTAGGTTCTGGACAAAATAAAACTTTCTTACTTTGGTCTCAAAGAGTGGGTGAGGTTCTAAAATATAGACAATGTCTTCCTTACCCCTGTGCTCTGAATTACCTAAACCCTGACCTGATTACCTTTGTTCTTTTAAAACAGCTTCTAAAAATCCAGAAATAATAATCACCACTCCAGGCAAAATGTGAGTGCTACAAGAGCTCGAGACCCTGCTTTCTTATAAGAATTTTCTAAATGAGACCATACAATAATTGCTTTTTTGTTTCTGCCTTATTTTTGCCTCACCAAATGTCCCACAGGTTCATTCACATCTTTGCATGCCTCATAACTTTGTTCCTTTTTGTAGCAGCACAATATTTGATCATATGTATACACCATTGTTTGCCAATCTACTTCTCAGTGCATCTTTCAGCCACCTGCATTCATCAGGCATCATGTATAATGACCAAAGTCCACAGTCCATTAACACTCTTAATTTTAGATAATTTCACTGTTCCCAAGAGAAAGATAACCAATAAACACACCCTCACCAAATAGGAAATTGAAACCTCCTCTTAACCCTTGTCCTTCCCCACATTATTTACCCTTGCTGTTGCTGTGGTACTACTAATGTTTTCCTGTTCAGCGTAGCCCATAGCATGCAATAGCAGTTTTCCCCCATACCCTGAACTTTAAACATTTTTTGCACCAGAATCACACCTTCGAAGTAGTTTATGCAAGAACTTATTATATTTGTAGTGTTAATCAATGGGACCCCATAGGTCAATACAACCCCTTTCAATCATGTTCACCTTCAATATGGTAATATTACTTATAGACCCACTAATGGACTCCCTTCATTTCTATCTATTCCCTTACATTTGCGTTCAACCTCACTAGCTAACAGTTCACCCATCTCTAACTTCTATGTATCTCTAAGTCCCCTACATTCTGTATTATAAGTCTCTGATTTTACTTTTACCATGGTCATAAAAGTGGAGTCATATAGTATCTATCCTTGTGTCTGGTTTATTTCACTCAGCATTATGTCCTCAAGGCTCATCCAACTTCTCATGTGCTTCAGGACATCATTATGTCTTGCTGCTGCATAATATTCCATCACATGTATATATCACATTATGTTAATTCACTCATCTGTTGATGGACGCTTGGATTATTTCCATCTTTTGGTGATTGTGAATAATGCTGCTATGAACATCAGTGTGCAAATATCTGTTTCTGTCACTGCTTTCAGCTCTTCTCAGTATATACTGAGTAATCCTATTGCTGGGTCATAGGACAACTCAATATTTAGCTTCCTAAGGAACCACTAAACTGTCTTCCATAGACACTGTACCATTATACAGTCCCACCAGCAGTGGATAATTGTCCCAATTTTTCCACGTCCTCTCCAACATTTGTAGTTTCCTGTTTGTTTAATAGCAGCCATTCTTATAGGTGTGAGGTGATATCTCATTATAGTCTTGATCTGCTTTTCCTTTATAGCCAGTGAAAATGAGCATCTCTTCATTTGCTTTTGAGCCATCTGTATTTGCTCTTCAGAAAAATGCTTATTCATATCTTTAGCCCATTTTATAATTGGGTTGTTTGTTCTTTTGTTGTTGAGTCGTATGATTTCTTTATGTATGCAGGATATCAAACCTTTGTCCAGTGTGTGATTTCCACATACTTTCTCCCATTGAGTTGGCTGCTTCTTCACCTTTTTGAAAGTCTTTTTAGGTGCAAAAAGGACCATGTTCTTTTAATCCATTCCTGTGGGTGCAGACCTATTGTAGGTGGGACCTTCTGATTAGTTTATTTCAGTTGAGGCCTGCCCCAGGTTGGGTCTTAATCCCCTTATTGGAGCCCTTTATAAGAGATGAAATTAAGAGAAGCTCACAGAGAAAAGCCTGGAGAAGCCAGGAGAGGACCTGCAGAAGCTCAGAGAGGAAGCCACTGAAGCCCAAAGCTGAAAGCAATGAAACCCAGAGTGAGGGACCAGCAGACATCGCCATGTTCCTTCCCATGTGACAGAGGTGTCCCGGATGCCAGCAGCTTGTCTTCAGAGTCCAGGTATCATCTAGCTGATACTTTGAGCTGGACATTTTCAAGGCCTAAGAATTGAAAATTAATAAATCCCCGTTGTAAGAACCAACCCATTTCTGGTACATTGCATTTCAGCAGCTTTAGCAAACCGAAACAGGGAGCTTAGATTTTATGTTGTAAACAGCAGAATGCTCACAGGAATTTTATTTATATTACACATAAACTATAGTGGATTCAGGTCTTTTGTTTAATAAGGCTCAGTTTGTAGTTCAACACGAATGAATGGTAAGTAACAATTTTGTGTCAGGTTCTGTAGTAGGTGCTTGGGATTAAAAATGGTTCCTGCTGTTGAGGAGGAGACTGAGTTACAACATGACAATAATATAGGATGAGTTAAGACAAAATACTTACTTTCATGCTAGTAGGATTTGGGGAAAGAGAGGGGTAATTTTGAAAAATTAAATGAAAATAGCTGTGTTATTGGTTTGGAGGGTGAACTAGAGGTTAGAAACGGGAAAATGAGAGCTAAATTACCATTGAATGTGGGTCATCTTTACTATTATTATGATTCCTCCCACTTTTGGTCTTCTTGATGTGTGAGGTCTAATATTCCACACTTTGGGAAACCCTACTCAGTGGATTTCCTTCTAGAACTCAGTAACCGGCACCTATTTGGATAGAGGATGATCCCAAGAGAACAAGTTAATTGATGCATGGCCAGATTTGCTTTACATACCAAGAATTCTTCTGTGTTTCCAAATGTTCTGGGTAGATATAGATTATTTGGAGGTTGTCCAGCTAAGACTTCTTATGAAAAAAAAAAATGTTGCTATAATTAAAAATCTTTCAGACGCCAGTTACCTTTTCCCAATAATTCACTTGTGATTTATACTTGAAACCATATATAATATCAAATTACCTCGGGGGTGGGAAGGAGAAAACTGAGCTCTGCCAAAGTATCAGCTATCAGAATATTGCTGACTTCACAAACTACTCAGGCTTTTTTCCAGACAACACTTGATATATTTATAGCCTTGTAATTTGGTTACCTATCACTTAGCTTATATGTGTCACCCATGAAATATATGCACAGAGACCAAATGTACTAATTATAAAGGTAAATTTGCAGGTGGGAGGGCCCTGTTCAGACCCCCTGTTCAACAACAGCGGCAAATCGTTGGCAAAGGATAATTTATCACTAAATGACATTAAGATTTAAATCGCAGAGCTTTTGAGACTGGCATTAGAGAGTTTTTCAGCTTTCTCCTGTCAAGCTGGGCTCCTTACCTTGGAATCCCAGTTTTCCACTTTGATGTGGTATGTTTATTTTATGGAGTGGGAGTGGACAACAGGGAGGGGAAGAGGTGGCAAGGATGCTGAGGAAGGCTCAGGAGGCTTTTTGAGCTCTTGGAGCTGTCATTTATAGTAACTTAATTTTGCCTCAGGAGTGACATTCTGACACAGCTGTCAGAAGTTATCTTTTATTTATTAAGCTTTTCAAATTTTTTTAAAGCCTCCACATTATTTCTTTTTCCTGGAATGACTTTCCATTCCAGACTCTACCTGTAGAGATCTTGTCCTTGTCTCAAAACCCATTTTGAAAGCTACTTCCTCTGTGGAAACCCAGCCTTAAATTTTCTTTCAAGCATACGCTAGCATATTAGATTCAAACCGATGGTGTTATATTTAGGAATAAGAAAAAATTTCAAGTCAAAAGTGAACACAGTATCAAATAAAGGTATATTTAAGATTATTTCATCAATTATTTCTAAAGCTTTTTTCCATGACTTGTAAAACTCTGGTTTCCACCTTGCATTAAGAGGAATGAATTAGTTACTTTCAGGACAGATGGCATATTTTCCTCCCCGCTTTGCTTGTCCTTACACAGAAAAAAAAAAAAAAGAACCAGATGTTGGGGAATTTTCTTAAGCAAAGTTACGTAGTCAAGAGTCAGCTAGACCTGGAAAATTAATTCACTTTGCTCTAAATTTGGATGCAATGTTTTATTTCTCAAGTTAGCTGTCTGAGTGGTCTTTTTCAGCTGTGGCAACCCACCTTCAAGATGTTTCGGCAGCAAAGAAACCAAAAGCCAGGTTAGTTATTAAATTACAAACAGGGAGCCACAGTATTTAAAAGCAAGCTCAGCATGAGATGATGTTTTCATGCTATTTAAAAGACTCACACCAAGCCTCCATTTGGATATTTGATGGTCCCTAAATATACCCTAGCAGGTGCAGAGGGAAAGTTTTCCCTTGGTGGTTGGATGCTCTTTTGTGGAGCTAGGGTCATATCTGACCTTGGGGAGGATGGAGTCCCCACAGCCAGGGCTGAGCGTGGTTGCTCACAAGTCTTCATAACAGGGATACAGAGATGGCTGGTGGTCACTGGAATTAGAACCAACCCCTGATTTCAGGGATCCAGGTCAGAAGGTCTCAGCCACATCCAAACAAATCATGGCAACGTACCCTCCTCCATGTACATTTCTTCAATGTGCAAATACTCCATTCATTCTGAAATTGAGATGTCACTCATCCATTCTTTCAATTGTGGAATGGTATTATATTCTAGGTATGGTTCAAGGTGGAAAGAATGAGTGCAATCTACTTCCACTGAGCTCCTATCCGATTCAGTTAGCATGACTTGACCTTGGTGAACTTATAGGGGGTCTTAGAGATTAACAGCAGCTTTCTCTAAACTGCTCATGTTTCATTCTTGAAAACTATTTTTTAAAAAATTTAAATAATCCATGGACATGGTTTAAAAAAATCAAATGGTGTGGAAGGGCTTATATTGAAAAGTATCGTTACTCTGGCTCATTCTTTCACTCCTCAGAGGCCCCCACTTTTAACCATTTCTGCCTGTAGTTCTTTTGGTGGTAATTCCCATATCTCTAAAAATGTGCTTACAGTGAATCCTTGATTCATCCACTATAAACTCTTTATATTGATGTACTTGCTATGTTAGATATGAATTTAGCTAATTTGCCAACCTCAGCTTTCCCTCTTTGTAATATAAATAAATCATTATTTCTGGTTCGTTTAATGGTTACCTTTGTAACTCATAACAATATACTTAAGTCTCTCTTTCTTGGTCCATCAACTATTAACATAACCTCTTGACCATCCGCTTTGTAAGTGACACTACCACCACCCTTTGAGCCATTGATTACTAAATTTTTATGACTCTTTCAAATCTTGCCTCTCTCCGCTATAATTTTGCTTTCACAATGGCAAGGCTGGCAATATTTACACTTCGTTCTGCAGCATAATGATTCTCAAAAGTCATTCAAAAATGATCCATTCTAAGATTTTCTGAGGACTTACATCAGACTCTCAAGCTTAGTGGACCACAATTTCTGGAAAGAGCCCTTCTCTGAAACCTGGAGCACTGTTCTGTTTCTAGTATCCAGGCCTTTCCTTTTACAGACTCTGGATCCTCAAAGGTCCAATTCTGATGCCAATTCTGAGCTCCCACCTAGAAGTCCTTTCAGAACCTTGCATTATAATGTGTGTCATGTAGAGTTTTGGATTAATTTAAATTTGCTAGATGCTCGTTTAATATATTCTCATGCAATCTTCCTCCCCCTCATTTTCCTCCTGGTGCTTTTGTCTGGGCTTCTACACTTGAAAGCTGTCCATGGTGGGATGGAGAAGAGTGTAGTGATGGTACCTCTGCCGTCTTGTAACCCGAGGTCGCTTTCCCTGGGCGCAGGCCCACCCAGGGCCTTCCTTATTCTTCTTACCTAAACACAACTTAACCATGCCTCTCTGGTTTTACAGTATCCCAGCCCTACGCTCTTCCCTTGTGAAGATGAAGTTTGGGGTTAATTGTGTATCCATAATGAGAAATTTGGTTTTGAGTTTTTAATCTTGCTGGATTCACACTATGTCAATAACCACACTATTTTGAAAAGTATTTTTTTATGTACAAAGTACTTTTCCTATATTACATTGTCATGGTCAGGTTCATGTGTCAACGTGGCCAGGTGGTCGTGCCCAGTTGTTTGGTTGGGCAAGCGCTGGCTTGTCTGTTGCTATGAGAACATTTCATGGACTTACATCATGATTATGTCAACTGCATCCACAGCTGACTGTGTTTGTAATCAGCTGAGAGGAGTGCTTTCTGCAATGAATGATGCTTAATCTAATCATCTGAAGGCTTTTAAGGAGGATTCAGAAGAGACAGTCCTTCCTTCCTGCTTCAGCCAGCGAGCCTCTCCCATGGAGTTTGTCCAGACCCTTCTTCAGAGTCGCAGCTCACAGCCTGCCCTACGGATTTGGACTCTTCCATTCCCCTGGTTGTCCAGCCAGCCTCTCCTGACAGTTCACTGAGGACCTTCATCAGAGCTGCCAGCTTGCTGCCTGCCCTACAGACCTTGGACTTTACATTCCCATGGTTGTGTGAGACACTTTTATAAATTTTTTATCTACAGATATCTCCTGCTGATTCTGTTTCTCTAGAAAACCCTAACTAATACATACATCGTGTAAGCTTCACAACAACTCAAATTCAGAGAGGTCAAAGAGCTTGATTAAGGTCACAGCTAATAGGTGACAGGGTCATCTCAGTTCAGCCTCCAGACCTCTTCTCTCCTCCACTCTAATCTGCTGCTGGTTAGTTCAAATCTCACCACTGAGAAGCTTTTGTTAAGTAATTTAAATCCTTCTTGCTAAAACAAAAAAGTCACTCAAACACCTCTAGATTAAAGGATTACCACAAAATGACAGGTTGAAAACACAGTCTTAAGAGCGTTGGGGCCTAAGGAGAAAACATTGAAGGAGACAAACATTTCAGGACAGGCTTAAATCACATGATCACACTTCTCAATTCCAAGCAAAATGTGTGAGTGTTTGTTGGTAGTTGACACGATCAAGTCCCCGACTCTCCCTTTGTCCACTTCTACCCAACACGTCAAAACCTCTTCAACCCAAACTATAGCATCATACTGAAAGATGCAAAATTGCATAGTTGGGTGTTCACAGGTATCAAAAGCTCCTAGAAGAAATATCAAATTCATTTCTATTACTTTTCTGCTCATGGCCACCCAGATGGTACCTTCTCTCAAACTTGTCTTCAGTGATGCTTTCTTCCTTGGGCTGAGGTCTGTGGACCAGCTCTATGGATCTGAAATGGACTGGGATAATTTATCTAAGTCCCACCTGACTTAGATGAAGGTGCAGAAGTCATTACCGTGGTTGCAGCGGGGCTGAGTACAGGGAAATGGCTGAGAGGTGGAAGGAGGCTGAGGCGAGACCTGGAGCAGGTAGGCTTAGGTTCCGCCCCAGGGAGGTCCTTAACCTGGGGGCAGGAGAAAAGTCCTGATCTGAGTGTTTCCAAAAGTAACTGAAACAAATCAGCCTCTTTTATAAGGAGACAGCCTAAATTCAGTGAGCTCCTCTTCCGGAGAGACCTCCGCAGTGCAGCACCTGTGCGTTAAGGCGGAGCCTACCAGATGCGTGTGCGTCTGTTAGAGGAGCTCAGGTTTTCATTTCCCCTTAACGTGGAGTTGGTAGATTACCCGGGGTTCCTGCGTTTCCTTTCCTCGTAGTCCTTCTCCTCAGAATTTTGCAATACCTGGACCGGAGCGGGATTGACCAGAGACCTCCAGGTTTGGCTGTTAGAAGTCTTGAATATTCTCCGCAGAGGGAATGGGGTCTATCTTGATACTCTTTTTTTTGAGCCTGAATCAACATGCTTTAAGGTCATAATTGGCTTTTGTAGTTTCCAGAAAAAAGACATTTATACATTTGTGATTTTTGTTAAAGCAAAAGAGCAATCACGTGCTTAAAATATTTATAAAATCCACTACTTTAAAAAAATTATTTATTTATTAATTAAAAAAATTAACAACAAATGAACTAAAACATTAACATGTGATCATTCCAGTCTACATATATAATCAGTAATTCACAATATCATCACTTAGTTGCATATTCATCATTTCTTAGAACATTTGCATCAATTCAGAAAAAGAAATAAAAAGACAACAGAAGAAGAAATAAAATGAAAACAGAGGGAAAAAAAGGTTATACATACCCTACCCCTTACCGCTCGCTTTCACTGATCACTAGCATTTCAAACTAAATTTATTTTAACCTTTGTTCTTCCTATTATTTATTTTTATTCCATATGTTCTACTCGTCTGTTGACAAGGTAGATAAAAGGAGCATCAGACACAAGGTTTTCACAACCACACAGTCACATTGTGAAAGCTATATCATTATGCAATCATCTTCAGTAAACATGGCTACTGGAACACAGCTCTACATTTTCAGGCAGTTCCCTCCAGCCTCTCCATTACATCTTGAATAACAAGGTGATATCTACTTAATGCGTAAGAATAACCTCCAGGATAACCTCTCGACTCTGTTTGGAATCTCTCAGCCATTGACACTTTGTCTCATTTCCCTCTTCCCCCTTTTGGTCGAGAAGGTTTTCTCAATCCCTTGATGCTAAGTCTCAGCTCATTCTAGGGTTTTCCTCAATCCCATGATGCTGAGTCTCCATTCATTCCAAGATCTCTGTCCCACGTTGCCAGGAAGGTTCACACCGCTGGGAGTCATGTCCCACGTAGAGAGGGGTAGGGTGGTGAGACTCTTCGTTGTGTTGGCTGGAGAGAGGGGCCACATCTGAGCAACAAGAGAGGCTCTCTTGGGGGTGACTCTTAGGCCTAAATTCTAAGTAGACTTGACCTATCCTTTGCGGGGTTAAGTTTCATATGAACAAACCCCAAGACTGGGGGCTCTGCCTATAGCTTTGGTTGTCCACACTGCTTGTGAGAATATCAAGAATTCAACTTGGGGAAGTTGAATTTTCTCCCCATTCTCACCATTCCCCAAAGGGGGCCTTGCAAATACTTTTCCACTCACTGATCAAATCACTCTGGGATTCATTGGGCCATCACTCTGGACAAACCAACAAAATCTCATGTCCTACCCAAGATTCCAAGTACTTATGGAAAATCCACTACATCTGATTTATTTCCAAATTAGGGTGTTTGATAGACTAGACCTGATAAGAAAACATCAGAAATATGTATACCCATGAAGATATTTCTTTAGACCAAATGTTGTTTGATGCATTCAGTTCCTTGCTTAACACAAGGAACTGAGGTTATAAGAATGAATAAGATATTGTCTGGGTGTGTGTGTGGTTCAGTGGTAAAAGGCTCTTCTTCCATGCCAGAGGCCTAGGTTCGATTCCTGGACCGTGCACCCCCACCTCCCACTCCCCACCCCCCAAAAAAGATGTTGTCTCTCCTTTTAAGAATCCTACAGGTGCTGGAGAGGTAGTAAATTACCATAGAACAGTGTGATAAATACTCTGTCCATTTTATTTTGATTTAGAGTTTCAGCCTCACTCTGCAGCCAGTATTATCGTCTAAATAGGGGTCTTT
>PVIY010063660.1:0-10423 GCA_004026745.1 Myrmecophaga tridactyla | reverse complement strand
GGCTGTGCTACGCTGCATTCTCTCATTTAAGCACCAGCCAATTAAGCCAAACATCACTCATTGCAGCAGACACGCCTCCTAGCTGACTGCAGATGTAATTGGCAACAGATGAGGTTCACGTACTGTTGGCTTATGTCCGCAGCAACAAGACTAGGTGTGCTCACCTGGCCAAGTTGACAACTGAATCTAACTAACACAGATGCCAAGACAGGAACCCCCACAATAAACAGAGGCTGAAAGCAGTGGAGCCCAGAGGCAAGGGATTAGCAGATGCTAGGGACATGCCTTCCCAACTGATAGGCATTCTGGGCAGCATCAGCCTTTCTTCAGTGAAGGTAACTTCTTGATGGTGCCTTAATTTGGATGTTTTCTCAGCACTAGAACTGCAAACTTGTAACATATTAAATTCCCTTTTTAAAAGTCATTCCATTTCTGTTATACTGCTTTCTGGCAGCATTGGCAAAGTAATACAAACAGAAAGGAAAAAGAAATATTAAATGTGAAAATGTCCTAAGACAGCTATGGGACACCATCAGGCACACCAATATACATATTATGAGGGTTGCAGAAAGAGAAGAGAGAACTAAGTAGAAGGCATAGTCAATGAAATAATGACAGAGAACTTAGTAAAAAATGAGAATAGACAAATCCAAGAAGCTCAGAGAACACTCACCAGGATAAACATGAAGAAAAATACTCCCTGTCGTATATTGAACACGCTATCAAATGCAAAGGACAAGAAAAGAATTCTGAAAGCTGCAAGAGAAAGGCACATGCTACATACAATGGGGTCCCAATCAGATTGAGTGGTGATTTCTTATTAGAAACAATGGAGGGAAGAAGGCTGTGAGTTCGAAATACATAAGGTGCTAAAAAGAAACACTATCTAGTCAAGAAGTTTATATCCAGTGAAACTCTTTTTTAAAAATGAGTATTAGTTTGTACAGATTAGTGTGATACACAGATATATCCCAGAGCAATTGGCACAGAGAATAAAAAAGTATTTGCAAAGTCCCCTTGGGTGACTGGGGAGATTGGAGGAAATATTTAACTTCCCCACCTGGGGAATTCCTGATATTCTCCCAAACAGTGGGGACAACCAATTCAATAGTCTGAGCCTCAACTTTCAGGCTCAACCCTATGAAACTTATTCTTGCAGAGGAAAAGCTAAGCCTACTTATAATTATACCTCAGAGTCACTCCCAGAGAACCTCTTTTGGAATGTGTTCTCTTTCCCTAAGCCAACTCAGCAGGTGAACTCACTGTTTTCCCCACTATGTGGGACGTGGTTGCAAGGTATAAATCTCCCTCGCAACATGCAACAGGGCTCCTGGGAATGAGTAGGGACCCAGCATCATGGGTTGAGAAAGCCTTCTTGATCAAAAGGGGGAAGAGAGAAATGAGACAAAATAAAGTTTCTGTGGCTGAGAGATTTCAGAGTCGAGAGGTTATCCTGGAGGTTATTCTTGCGCATTATATAGATATCCCTTTTCAGTTTATGGTCTAGTGGAGTGACTGGAAAGAAGTATCTGGAACTTTTGAGCTGTGTTCCAGTAGCCTTGTTTTTTGAAAATGATTGTATAACTATACAGCTTTTACAATATGACTGTGTGATTGTGAAAACCTTGTGACTGATTCTCCTTTTATCCAGGGTATGGACAGATGAGTACAAAAATAAGGATAAAAATAAATAAATAATAAGGAGAGATAAAGGATAAAAAATTGGGTAGATTGAAATAGTAGTGGTCAATGAGAGGGAGAGGTAAGAGGTATAGGATGCATGAGTTTTTTCTTTTTCCTTTTTATTTCTTTTTCTGGAGTGATGCAAATGTTTTAAAAATGATCATGGTGATGAATACACAACTATGTGATGATACTGTGAGCCACTGGTTGTATACTATGAATGCATTGGATATATGTGAAGATTTCTCAATCAAAATGTTTTAAAATTGAATTGCAAAGGTATAAGGATTGCAAGGGAAAAAATGAGTGAGAAATTAAGACAATTTCAGATAAACAAAAGTTGAGGCAATTCATCAACACTTTATCTACCCTTACAAGAAAAGCTAAAGTGGGTGCTTCAGACTGAAAGGAAAGGACACTAGATAGTGGTTCAAATTAATGAAGTAATAAAGTGGTTCAAATGTTACCTGTGGTAAAGGTAACATTCAGGTAATTATAAATGCCAGTATTATTGTATTGTTTCATATGTAACTTCACTTCTTACTTCCTGTAGGTTCTAAAATGCAAATACAGGGAAAGCAATGACAAATCTAGGTTTTTGAATATACAATGTACAAAGATATAAGTTATATCAAGTATAAAAATGGTGGGAGGACAGAGACTATAGGAAAAGTGTGTGGACTTGCTATTGAATTTAAATTGGTATCAAAGCAAATGCAATTGTTATATATTTATATGTTAAATTTTAATCCCATGGTAGCACAAGGAAATAAAAAACCAATCCAGATAGAAATGAGAAGGCACTCGATATGGTACAACACACACACAACACACGCACACAAAACAAATACGAAGTTAGTCAGTAATGTAATTGAGGGAAAAAAGTTATAAGACTTACAAAGGACTAAACAGAAAAGTGGTGGAAGAAATCCCTGTACTATCATGCGTGCCTTTAATGTAAATGGATTAAACCCTACAGTTAAAAGACAGGTATTGGCAGAATGGATAAAAAAACATGACCTAACAGTAAGATGTCTGTAAGAGACTCACCTTAAATTAAAAAATATGCAAGTAGCATGATGGTGATAGGTTTGAAAAAATACACCAGGCAAGTGGCAACCAAAAGAGAGCTGAGATGGTTATGCTAAAATCAGACAAAACAAACATGAAAAAACAGTTATGAGTGACAAAGACTCATTTGTCATTATATATTGATGAAGTGGACATCTCAACAAGAAGATGCAACAATTATAAATATGTATATGTACCTAACAGCAGAGCCCCAAAATACATCTAGCAAATACTGACACATTTGAAGGGAGGAATTGATGGTTCTACATTAATTGCAGGATATTTTATCACAGCACTCTCATTAACATACAGACCATCTAGTTAGAAGATCAATAAGGAAGTACATGACTTGAATGGTACACTAAACCAACTAGACCTAAGAGGCATACATGAAAATCTGCACCCAACTAAATCAGAATACACATTATCCTTGAATGCATATGGATCATTCCCCAGGATACTCTATTTGTTGGGTTGAAGAAACTTCTCAATAAATTTGAAAATATTGAAATCATAAAGTATTTTTTCCCTGCTCACAACAGAGTGAAGTTAGATGTCAATAGTAGAGGAATGAATGGAAAAATTCACAAACATTTGAAAATAAAACAACATACTCTTGAATAACCAATGGGTTGAAGAGGAAATCAGAAGCAAAATTAGGAAATATCTTGCAGTTGAATGAAAATGAAAATACAACATACCAAAACTTATGGGATGCAGCATAGGCAGCCCTGAGCTCTACATGCTTACATTAAAAAAGAAGAAAGACTTCACATCAAAGACATAACCTCAAAACTGCAAGAACTAGCAAAAGAAGAACAAACTAAACCCAAAGCAAACAGAAGTAAGAAAATAACATTAGAGCAGAGGTAAATGAAATAGAAAACAGAACAAAACAAAAAAATACTAGAGAGAATCAACAAAACCAAATTAGTTCTTTGTAAAGATCCATAAAATTGACAAACCTTTAGCTAGACTGTCAAACAAAGAAAGAGGATACAAATAATGAAAACAAGAAATGAAAAGGGGAACATTACTACTGACCCTGTTATAATAAAAAATAACAAGAGGATATTATGAAAACTGTATGCCAATAAAGTAGATAATCTAGATGAACTGGACAAATTCTTATGAACACACAAACTCCCTACATCAACTCAATAAGAAATAGAACTCACCAAACCAATTACAAGTACAGAATCAAAAACTTCCAAGCAAACAAAAGCCCAGGGCCAAATGGCTTCACAGGGAAATTTTACCAAACATTACAAGAAGACTTAACTTCAATTCTACTCAAACTCTTCCTAAAATTGAAGAGGAGTGAACACTATCCCTAACTCATTTTCTTAGATCAACATCACTTTCATACCAGTGCCAGATAAAGATACCACAAGAATAGAAACCTACAGACCAATATCTCTTATGAATGTAGACATGAAAATCCTCAACAAAATACTGCCAAACTGTATCCAACAGCATATTAAAATAATTTTAATATAATATGATCAAGTGAGATTTGTGCCTGGTATGCAAGATTGGTTCAACATATGAAAACCAATTAATGTAAGACACATAAAAAGCATGAAGGAAAAAAACCACGTGATCATCTCCACTGATGCAGAAAAGGCATGTGACAAAAAAAGCACCCTTTCCTGATAAAAACACTTAGACCATTAGGAATAGAAGGAAACATCCTCAACATGATAGAAGACATATATGAAAAGCCCACAGCTAAAATGCTACTTAATTGTGAAAGACTGAAAGCTTTCCCCTAACATCAGGAACAAGACAAGAACATCTACCGTCACTACCATGATTCATCATTGTACTGGCAGTTCTTGTCAGAGCAATTAGGCAAGAAAAAAAAGGCATTCAAATTAGAAAAGAAGAAGTGAAACATTCCCTTTTGCAAATGATACCATCTTATATATAGAAAATCCTGAAAAATCCACAACAAAACTCCTAGAGCTAATAAATGAATTCAGCAAAGTGTGGGATACAAGTTCAACACCTAAAATCCAGTAGCTTTTCTATATACAAGGGATGAACAATTGGAAGAAGATATCAAGAAAAAAAATTCCATTCACAACAGCAAGTAAAAGAATCAAATATCTAGGAATAAATCTAACTAAGGATGTAAAGGACTTGTACACATAAATCTATCAAACATTGCCAAAAGAAATTATAGAAGTTCAAATAAATGGAGGTTCTTTTCATTTGTTTATGGATTGTGTAGTAGTTAGGTTCAGGTGCCAACTTGGCCAGGTGAAGCTGCCTAGGTCTGTTGCCGTGGTAATGAGCCAATGGCATGTGAAGCTCATCTGTTGTTTATTACATCTGCAGTTGGCTAGGGGGCATGCCTGCTGCAATGAATGATGTTTGACTTAATTGACTGGATGCTTAAATGAGGGAGCTCAATTCTGCACAGCCCAAGCAGCTTAGCATAGCTCATCTCAGCACTCACAGCTCAGCCCAAGCCTTTGGAGATGCAGAAAGGAATCACCCTGGGGAGAGTTGTTGGAACCCAGAGGCCTGGAGAGAAGTCCAGTAGAGATCTCCCTGTGCCTTCCCACGTAAGGAAGAACCTCAGTTGAAAGTTAGCTGCCTTTCCTCTGAAGAACTATACATTTTTTAACTAAATAAATTCCCTTTTATTAAAAGCCAATCCATCTCTGGTTGTTGCATTCTGGCAGCTTTGGCATACTAAAACAGATTGCAAGACTAAATATTAAAATTCAACACTACCCAAAGCAAGTTATAGATATTTATATGGAAGGGTAAGGGGCTCCAAACAGCTAAAGCTATCTTGAAAAAGAAGGATGAAGTTGGAGGACTCACATTACCAAATCTTAGGACTTATTACAAAGCCACAGGAATCAAAATAGCTTGGTACAGACACAAGAACAGATACATAGACCAATGGACTAAAATTGAGAGCCCAGAAATCAACCCTCAGATTTGTGACCAAATGATTTTTGACAAGGTGGCAAAGATCACTCAACTGGCAAAGAATAATCTCTTTAACTACTGTGTTGGAAAATCTAGATATTCATTTGTGACAAAAAGAGGGAGGACCCTTATCTCATATCATATAAAAAAATCAACTCAAAATAGATCAGAGAGCTCAGTAAAAGAGCTAGAACTATCAAACTCCTGGAAGAAAACATAGAAAATCACCTTTAGGACCTTGTGTAAGGCAACGATTTCTTAGTTTTATACCAAAGCATAAGCAACGGAAGAAAAAAGTAGATAAATGGACCTCATTAAAATAAAACAAAAACTTTTGTTCTTCAAGGAACTCTATCATGAAAGTAAAATGACAACCTACACAATGTGAAAAAAATTTAGAAACCACAACCAATAAAGGATTAACATCAGGAATATATAAAGAATATCTTCAACTTAACAACACAAAGATGAACAATGTAATTAAAAAATCAGGCAAAAGACTTGAACAGACATCTCTCCAAGGAAGATATACAAATGGCCAGAAGGTACATGAACAGTCACTCATTATTATTAGCCATCAGGGAAATGCAAATGAAAACCACAAGGAGATAGCATTTCATACCCTTAGAATAGCTCCTATTTTAAAAAAAAAAAAAAGGAAAATAAGGGTTGGAGAGGATGCAGAGAAATAGGATTACCCATTAATTGCTGGGCAATATAAAATGGTGCAGTGGCTGTGGAAGACAGTCTGGAGGTTCCTCAGAAATTTAGGTATAGAACTACTATATGACCTGGCGACCTTACTACTGCGCATATACCCCAGAATGGAAGACAGACACTCAAACAGATATTTGCACACTGATGTTCATAATGGCATTATTCACAGTTGCCAAAAGATAAAAGAAATCCATGTGTCCATCAACTGATGAATAGATATCTGGTATATACATACAATGGAATATTATTCAACCATACAAAGGAAGACTGTTCTGATATATGGGATGACATGGATGAACTTTGAAGACATCATGTGAGTGAAATAAGCCAGACACAAAAGGACAAATATTGTATGATTTTACTGATTTGATACAAATAGAATAAGCAAATTCAGAGTCAGAATCTAGAATATAGGTTGCCAGGGAATGGGGTGGGTATAGGGAATGGGATGTTAAGGGTTAAAATTCACATGGTTCCTGTCTGAAAATGTAGAGCTGTGTTCCAGTAGCCATGTTTCTTGAAGATGATTGTATAATGATATGCTTTTGCAATGTGACTGTGTGATTGTGAAAACCTTGTGTCTGATGCTTCTTTTATCTACCTTATCAACAGATGAGTAAAACATATGGAATAAGAATAAATAATAGGGGGAACAGGAGGAGTAAGGGGTATGGTATGTATGACTTTTTTTCTGTTTTCTTTTTACTTCTTTTTCTGAATAGATGCAAATGTTCCAAGAAATGATCATGATGATGAATATGCAACTATGTGATGATATTGTGAATTACTGAGTATATATGTAGAACGGAATGATCAAAAGTTAAGAATGTTTGCGTTTGGTGTTTTTTGGTATTTAAAAAAAAATTAAAAAAAAAAAGGCACTACCCTGCAGAGCAAACAGAAAAAAAAAATTACATGGTTCCTCTTTGGAATGATGGAAATGTTATGGTAATGGATGATAGTGATGGTAGCACAACATTGTGAATGCAAGTAAGAACACTGAAATAATGTATCTGAAAATGATTAAAGGGGCAAATGCTAGGTTGTATAAATGGTGGCAGAACAAAAATTAAAAAAAAAATCCATGGAACTGCACTCCACAAATAGTGAACCCTAAATGGAACCATGGACTTTAATTAATAGTATAATTATTAAAAAGTGCTGTCATCCATTGTGGCAGGTGTTGGTGGTGGATTGGTGTGCCAATTTGAATCTGTTGAGTACCCCAGAAAAGCCAAGTTCTTTCATTCTTATTCAATATTGCTGGGTGGGAGCTTTTTGATTGTTTTCATGGAGATGTGATCCACCCAATTGTGGGTGGTAACTTTTGATTAGATGGTTTCCATGGAGGTATGTCTCCACGCATTCAAGGTGGGGTTGCTTACTGGAGCCCTTTAAGTGGGAACAATTTTTTTTTAACTTTTTAAATTGCATAATATAACATATATACAAAGCAAAGAAAGAAAGAAACAATATTTTTCAAAGCACTCTTCAACAAGTAGTTACAGGACAGATCCCAGAGTTTGCCATAGGCTACCATACCATCATCTTAGAATTTTCCTTCTCCTTGCTCCAGAACATTGTAAACTAAAAGGAATATATTTATATTTTTATTATCACAATTGGCTTTTTTTTGTGAAAAACTAACATATATACAAAAAAGCAATAAATTTCAAAGCGCAGTGCAACAATTAATTGCAGAACAGATTTCAGAGTTTGGTATTGGTTACAATCCCACAATTTTAAGTTTTTACTTCTAGCTGCTCTAATATACTGGAGACAAAAGGAAATATCAATATAATGATTTAACAATCATGCTCATTTGTTAAACCCTACATTCTCTGTATAACTTCACCATCAACTTTGATCTCTCTCCCACTTTTTAGGGGTATTTGTGCTGTGCACATTCTAACGTTTTCATGTTGGAAGGGGCTGTCAATAATATGGGCTGTGTCCATTCTAACTTTTTCATGTTGGAAGGGGCTGTCAATAATATGGGGTGGGGAAATGGAACTAGTGGATGTTCTGGAGAGGCTGGGCCCTCTAGGTTTCAGGACTTACCTGGTTCAGGGGCCCATCTGGAGGTTGTAGGTTTCTGGAAAGTTACCCTAGTGCATGGAACTTTTTAGAAACTTATATATTGCCTTAGGTGTTCTTTAGGATTGGCCAGAATGGTTTTGGTTGGGGTTTGGCAAGTTATGATATGTAGCAATGTTTAACTGAAGCTTGCATAAGAGTTACATTCAGAATAGCCTCTCAGCTGCTGATGCATTATTTGTTACACTTCTTTTCCCTCTTTTGATCAGGATGGCATTGTTGATCCCATGCTGCCAGGGCCAGACTCATCCCTGAAAGTCATCTCCCATGCCACCAGGGAGACTTTCACCCATGGATGTCATGTTCCATGTGGGGGGCGGTGGGCAATGGTTTCACTTGGAGAGTTGGGCTTGGAGAGAGTGAGGCCACATTTGAGCAACAGAAGAGGTCCTCCAGAAGTAACTCTCAGGCATACCTATAGATAGACTAAGCTTCTCTGCTACATATATAAGCTTCATGAGAGCAAGCCTCAAGATCAAAGGCTTGACCTATTGATTGGGGTGTCCATAATTTTTGACACAGTATAGGGGTTTCTCTGGTGATAAAGTTTAATAGTTCCATAGTTTTTCTCTTATCCATCAAGGGACTTTACCAACACTTTTGATTATCTGTTTAATATATTCTGGGATGTATCCAGGCATTACATTAAGGTATACAGGATTAAAGGCCCTCATTCTTATACTGGGTTCCCTGTGTTTCAATTGTCTAAATGAGCTATCTAGACAGATTGAGTTAGATTATGTGCTACAGAAAGTTCAGGTTCTGGACAAAATAAACCTTTCTTCCTTTGGTCTGAGAGAGTAGGTGAGGTTCTAAAATATAGACAGTGTCTTCCTACCCCTGTGTTCTGAATTACCTTAATCCCTACCTGATCAGCTTCATTCTTTCTAATTTCTTCATTCATTCATTCTAAATACCTTAAAATGTAAAGCAGTCTCTTAAAATCCAGAAATAATAATTACCACTCCAGACTAAGTGTGACTGCTATAAGAGCTTACAATCTAGGCCCTTGTTTTCTTATAAGCATTTTCTAAAGGAGACAATACAATAATTGCTATTTTGCCTCACCAAATGTCAAGAAGGAATCATTTTGCAAAAAGCTTTAGAGCCACGAGAACCAACAGAGACAACAGAATGGACAGAACCCCAGGGAAGCCATTGATAAGAAAGCTAGAAAATCTTGCCATGTGCCTTTCCAGCTGAGAGAGAAACCCTGAATATCATCTGCCCTCTTAAACCAAGGTATCTTTTCCTGGATGCCTTAGATTGAACATTTTTATAGACTTGCTTTAATTTGGACATTTTCATGGCCTTAGAACTGTAAACTAGCAACTTAATAAATGCCCTTTTTAAAATAATTTTTAAATTTTTTAAAATATACAACAGCAAACAAACATAAACATTCTTAACATATGATCATTCCATTCCACATATATAATCATTAATTCACAATATCTTCACACAGTCGCATATTCATCATCATGATCATTTCTTAGAACATTTGCATCAATTCAGAAATAGAAATAGAAAGAAAACAGAAAAAAATCATACATACCATACCCCTTACCCCTCTCTTTCATTGATCACTAGCATTTCAATCTACTAAATTTACTTTCACATTTGTTCCCCCTATTATTTATTTTTATTCTGTATGTTTTACTCATCTGTTGATAAGGTAGATAAAAGGAGCATCAGACACAAGGTTTTCACAATCACACAGTCACATTGTGAAAGCTATATCAATATACAATCATTTTCAAGAAACATGGCTACTGGAACACAGCTCTACATTTTCAGTCAATTCCCTCCAGCTTCTCTATTACATCTTGACTAACAAGGTGTTATCTATTTAATGAGTAAGAATAACCTCCAGGATAACCTCTCTACTCTGTTTGGAAGCTCTCAG
>PVIY010063659.1:0-10424 GCA_004026745.1 Myrmecophaga tridactyla | reverse complement strand
TTTTATTTTAAATAAATGAATAAAAATAGTCAAAAATATTTGGAAAAGAAGTGATAGAGGATAGACGAACCTCACCAGATAGGAATATGGTATACAAAAAGACTATAAAGATATACTATTAAAATTTTATAGTATGGGCAGACAGAAATAGAAACCTAAACTGTAAAACACAAGATAACTTAAAATGCAAAAATTAAGCATCACAAAGCAATTAGAAAGAGATTAATTATTTAATAACTGGTATTGAGAAAATTGGATATTTTTGAAAGTAAGAAACTTAGAGCTTCACATATAAGAAGAAATAAAGAACGGAGCTTTAAAAAACTTGAAGATAACAGATAAATGTGTATATAATCCCTGGATGGGAGAAACATATAATTCTAAGTAGAAAACAATAGAAGGAATTACAATGGGAAAAACATATAGGTAAAATCCTCAAAAGCTATGTAAAATGAAAATCGAAAGGGATTATGACATAATAATTTACATACTTGTAAAATCTGATAAAAATTTATAAGAGTTCAATAGAATAATAGACGAAGGGCATGAATACAGGAAATCCAAAGTCTTTACCTTGGCTCCCGTGGTTCAGGATACCCCTAACCCCTTCAACCCCACCATCTGCTCTGGGCGCTGCAAGCCTCCTTGCTGTTCCTCTGTCACACCAAGCCTGTTTCTTTCTCTGGGCCTTTGCACTTTCTGGTCCTTCTGTTTTGAATGCTTTTCCCTCAATTATCCACCTTGTGCTCTCCCTCACTTCCCTCATGGCTCTGCTCAGATGTCTCCTTATAAGTAGCCATCCTAATAACCTGTATAAGATTCAGCACCGCTTGGCATTCCCTATTCTAGAAGTTGGCAAACTCTGTGGGTTCTATGGTCTGTGTCACAAATACAACTTTGCCGTTGTAGTACAAAAGCAGCCATAGACAATAAGTAAATGAATGGGTGTGGCTGTTTTCCAATAAAACTTTATTTATACAACCAAGCAGCTAGCAAGATTTGGGAATGGCCCAAACCTGCTCTTTTATTTTCCTTCACAGTATTTACTCCCACATAACATTAGATATAGAAGCTCCCTGGGAGAAGGGATGTTTTCTGTCTTGTGGAGTTCATGTGGAAGATAAGGGACTTTATCTTCTGTGTGTAGAGTAATGACTAGCTTATAATAGACCCTTGATAAATATTTGTAGAATAAATGATTATAAGGTTTTGGTGAAAAGCGTCCATTCATCATTGGCGATATGATCGTTAATTTTCGCACTTGTATTTCTGCAAAAACGATGTGGCGGAACTTATCAAGAATCTTAAAATAGTCATTAATTTTGAGTTTTCCACTTCCAGAAAATAAACAGAAATGGCAAGAGTTTATCACCTTATTATGAAAATTGAAAAAACCAAATAAGGTGTTAGTTAAGCAAATTAGAGCACACACCTCTAGATAAAATATTTGGAAAATATTAAGATTAATACAAAGTTTCTATTGACAACAGAAAATTTTTACAAACTATATTAATTGAAAAAGAAAGAACTGAGACTATATATAGTATGGTCAAATATATCTACAAAAGGTGTAGCATCAAATGTGTGGAGAAAATGGGGTCCTTAATTTTCTCTATATTGACTGAGTTTCTTCATTAGCTCCCATCATTCACATAATGGGGAACCCCCCCATTTAGTTTGATCAGGTCTCTGAGAACCCTAAGTGGGGGTATCCCTTTAATCCTTTGGATTAAATCTTGGAGAGGGAAGATCAGAACACATCTCTCAATTTTCACTCTCTTTTGTTCCCACCACCAATGCCTTGGGCCCTGTGACCCCCTCTCCCCACCATCTACACATATCTGTACTTTATGATCTAGTCAAGCCTGGACCTTGAGCTGCTGAAGAGGGAGGTAGAGAAAGATAGATGGCCCTTTCTCAGTAGCTTCTCAGTGGATTTACAAGTCTCTTTTGCTGTATAATCCTATTTGATGCATTAGAAATATTAATTCTTTTTTTTCCCTCTAGGTCTCTTCTGTACCAAATCTTGGAAATATTAGGTATTTACTCAGAAAAAAAAAAAAGAGAGAAAACCTGTTAGTAACTTTCAAAATACTACTCCTTTAATAAAAGTATATGTGCATAGAGAAAAGAACCTGGGAAGAAATACCCAGGAATGTCAGTAGGGATTATTGCTAAATATTGGGGTTATAGATGCTTTAAGTTTTCTTCTTTATGTCTTCCTGTGTTGTTAATTTTTTAAATGATGCACACGCGCTTTTATAATAAAGTAAAATTATTTTAAATACAAATATAGATTAGAAAATAATAAGTTATTTGATAACTATTGCAATCCTTTAGGAGTCTTGTGGAGTTCATCTGATACTATAACTTATTTCAGTGTTTCGTGCCCTAAAAAAATATGTTCTTTAAGTCAGTGAGTTCATCTTTTTGGATTTCACAGAGACCTTCAAAAAATAATCAAAAACTGACCCACAGAGGATAACATTTTATTTTCTTCAATTAGACAGTTGAAGAAAAACACAACCTCAAACTAAAATTCCATTTAAAAATTAATATAAAAAAGGATGGCTATCATCTCAGACTAAAGGATAATTAAAAAAATTCAACTTTAGGAAAAAACAATTACATTTAAAAAAAGTTATTTCTCATTTCATTTCTGCCTGAGGAAGACTTGGCCAGGGATAATCATGGCTTTTGGGAGCCATAACTCTGAGAGAGCAGTGAGGAGTGAAGGGAGACGATAATTTGGCATCACGGAAGTGGTGCCTTAAGCAACCCCATGCTTGGGAGAGCTGGCACCACTAGAAAAAGACATCCATTTGCTCTCTTTTTGCTCCAGTGTTTCTATCTGTTAAGAAATATTTTTTTATCTTGCTTTTCTCTCTTCTTCTCATGTTATTAATGTAACTTGCTTTGTACAGATGCTACCAAACAGTAGCTGTGATGATTTACTCGTCAGTCTCTCTGCAAAAGAATGCATTCATCAAGAAAATGACCACTCTGGCATCTTTACTGAATCGAACATCTTATTTATAGAAATTTGGCCCTAAGGGGGATATTGGACGTTTATTTTGCAGAATTTCAGTTTCTGCAGGGTGATCAGTCTCAGGGACAGCAATGACCAAAAGACACCATTGGAGATAAGTTGTTTTTGTTTCTCTGCAACCATTTGATTGTTTGTATCCCATGCAGGACTGCCCCTGACACGCCAACATGCACGCATGTGGTTTGTGTCTGTCTTAGAGTTCCACCCTTTGGGTCTTTTCACACTGAGAGGAAGCATCTCCCTGGCTCTCAGCTCTGATAGTTTAGGCTCCCGAATGCCAGAGAATCTGCAGTTATAGGACTCCAAACTTCTTTTTGGACACATACCTGATAAAGGAAAATGCAGTCACTGGCACCCAGGCACTGGCCTGACTCTAATGGCCTTGGTGTTGCTAGGAGCTGCACTCACCCCTGGACCACATTCTCCTGTTGGGCATAAACAATCTCCCAGAACACCAACATCAGACAAGGCCACTCTGTGAATGAGATGAAATGAGACAAAGCAAGGTACTTCATAATTTTGTCTAAGCTCAGACAAAAACAAGGTCACTGGGCTACAAATGCTAAATATTCTTCTCTCCCAGCCAATATGAGTGACTTCTGTTTCTTTACCAACTACAGCTTTATCTCTGTTCTAGGCTGCCCTTCCTCTAGGTAAGATTTATTGAGATGCCCAATCATAGAATTGCCCATGCTTTCTAACAGCTTTCTGACAGTGCGTCAATCTCTGAATCTTTAAACACTCCCTAAAATCACTCAACAAGGCCCTTTCCTATAATGGGTCATTCCTACACCCTCTTATTAAGGTACCCCCTGTTTCTTATGGTGTGTATTTTCCCTCACTGCAATGAGGAATAAGTCCCTGTGTCCAACAACAGGTGTGTGCCTGGTTGCTTTTGGCTGGAAGCCATTCACACACCCAAAGCCAATGTGATGCACTATTATAAGAGAAATTGTCCATGCATCAGATTTTGGGACTCTCTGGAAAATTCCTAAAGTCCATCTCAAACCTGATTGTGCCAATGTCAGTGCTTGGAAAGCTGACGGCAAGCTAGATCCACAGGTCATGTACTGGGATATTAATACACTTTTACTCCTTAAAACATTTGGAACTTTAAAATAACGCCAACCACAATGGATTCCAAGCTGTCTCATGGTATCATGAAGATCTCATTCTAAGAGCATTTCAAGCAGTTTGAGCAAAACCATCACAGATGCTGCTACTGCTGTTGCATCCAGGTTAGCATCTCTGCACCTGCCCACCTCATCCACGAAATACCTGCTTGCTAAATGCTGACATCACATTGCTCCCCAGCTGCAGACGAAGAGCTAAGGCTAATTCTGCTGCACAAAAAGTTAAGGCTAATTCTGCTGCACAAAGCTCATTAGCTAGCAGGGTGTAGGTTTTCTCCTCGATAATCAGGCACAGCCTACCTGAGTAGGTGAGGAGAGAAGCGTGTGGCCATGAGGAGGCAGGAGTCAACTCATTCAAAATCCATGACAGTAGCTTCTAATCAGGAGTGGAGAGAGATTGGATGAAGCGTTCACTCATTTCCCTCCAAACATCCATGAGGTAGCCAGAGCCCCCTTGGTAGCTGTGCTTCCTGCAGTTACTCTGGGCCAGCTCAGCTTCTAGGACATACAAGTGACCTGGAAAAGAGTAAAGATCAAAGTTCATGAGGAGATTGTGGCCACTTGGTGAAATAATCCAAGTAAAGCACTTAGCTTTGAAAACATTAATGATGTTGTTGTCAATAACGTGGTTTTACCCTTTTCCTTTCCCATGAGCAAGGGGAAGAAACTTCCTATCCCTGTTGCCATGGCTCTGGGACTCCTGAGAGTTTGCGTTGGATAAGAGAAGGAGGATGTTCTTTTGACCCTCTTTTGCTTAAACAGAAACAGTTGGTGGGAAGAGTTCATCTAAGGATTTGAACTGGAGCCAGTGGGGGAAATACCCTGTGTATACTGGAATTGCTTAAGCTCCTGCTGGTTCTTTGGGTAGGTAAGGATGAAGCTCAGAGGTGGATGGCTGTTTTGTTAGGGGAGAAAAGCCAAACACAAGTGCCCGAGTGATTATGGATGCCCACCCCCCCCATATGCTAGATGGGCAATTTTGGCCTCATAAACTTTAAATTTCACATTGCTCTGTATAATACAGATGGTGGGAGCTGGGCTCTGAAGGTCAGGGTGGCTGGTAGAAATTCCTCACCGGGAAATGGCTTGGGAACTTAAGGGCATCAAGGAGCTATGGGTTCTGTGCTGTGAGGAAATTCCCACTACATTCTATAGACTTATGCCAGTGGTTTGGGGATGGGATGGGGTTGGAGGTAACATCCACAGACTGTGGGGTGGAAGCCCTGGGTTTTGGGTTTGGGTCAGGAGCAAATGACTGATCAGAAACACAGTGTTGGAGGCTCTGTTTTAAGATCAGGGGACAAGAACCGGCTTCTGCTGGGGCTACCTCATAGTGAATGGGAGATAAAGTTTTTCAGAAGACACAATTCTAGGAGAAAGTCAGTTGTCTTAAGGATTTTGTGGGATAAAGGGCTGATCATTTTATTTTGATATTTGATGGGGCCACCTGCAGTACCCTTGCCTTTCCATAGCATTGTTCACCTTGACAGCCCCACCTGGACTTTCTGCGGACAGGTGGTGCAGAATATTAATTAGTTCTAAGGGCTTTGGAACCAGATTATCTGGACTCAGAGCTCAGCTTTACCACTTGCAGACCTTGAACAAATATGACTCTTCCAAGTCTCAGTTTTCCCATCTGTAATATGGGGATGGGGATAAGTTTATCTCGTGTCCAGTACTGAGACATACAGTTATTGTGGGGGCTAAATGCAAAGATGAACATAAGTGCCTAGCATACCAACAGATGCAGAACAGGCATTCCATAGTGCCAACTACCGTTATTATTCATATATATTTTTGTTTGTAGGAGATTATTCTCATCCTTTAGACTTGGCTCACACGCCAGCCTTGCAGTTATCTTCTGTCTACTCTCACTTCTTTGGTGATCTTGTATAGTCCCATGGCTTTAAATAACATCCATAGTCTGGTGCTTTTCAAATTGTACCTTCATCCCCGACCTCTTTCCTGATCCCCAGAGTCATAAGCAATATAACTGATTGCTTATGAGACATTTCCACTTGGATGACTATTTGGCATGTTAGACCTGACATGTTTAAAAGAGAACTTTTGATTCTCTGACCCAGTTGTGCTCCTTCTGCAGTCATCATCTCAGAGGATGGCAGCTCTCTTCTCCAGTTGCTCAGGCCAGAAGGTTTGCTGTCATTACTGTCTTCTCCTTCCTCCACCCTGACCTCCAACCCACCAGCAAATTCTCTTGGCTCTAGCTTCAAAATATATCCAGAAGCAGACCACTGCCCTCCACTTCTCTCTACCATTACTGCTCCAGCCCAAATCCCAACACTCCCATCTAGGTGATGGCACAGTCTCCTGCTTTCATCCTCCTGCCCTTCCCTACAGTCTCAATATTGTGGTCGAAATGCTCATTTAGAAACAAGTCATAGTGTGTTCCACCTCTGCTCAAGAAACACCCTGGCTTTCCATTTCACTCGGAATAAAGGCTCATATCTTTACGATGGTCTCCAAGATCCTGCCTTGTCTAACAGTAAAACCTGCCCCCAGTAACATGGACGAATCTCACAAACATAATGACTGAAAGAAGCCCAACACAAAAGAATGCATATAGTATGCTTTTATGTGTATGTATGTAAGATTGAAAGCACTATGCTGTCTGAAGTCAGGATAATGGTTACCACTGGGAAGGGAGAAGATGGAGTGATTAGGAAGGGACTGAGGTGCTGGCTGTGCTCTATTTCTTGACCTGCCTGGTTGCTACATGGATGTGTGCTCCTTTGTGATAATTCATTGAGCTGTTGTCTTACAATCTGTGCTTATATGTTGCAAGAAAAAAAATTTTACGTTATTCATTGGGTTTGCAGATTCATAGGTAGAAAGACTGTTTCTCTTCCCTATTGTATTATCCTATTCATTTTCTTCCTGGCACTTTTTACTCTCTGAAATTATTTATTTATTCATTGGCTGGTTTATTGTTTATGCTTGCTGCAGGAAGGAAGCTCCTGGAGAGCAGAGTTCTTACAGATGGTTCACTGCTTTATCTGTGGCATCTAGAGTAGGGCTGGGTATAACAACATCCCAATAAACGGGAATAACTTGTTAACTTCCTGCATGAATTAGACTCTCTCAGTGCAAGTCACAGAAACCTACAAGGGAAAAACCAGGAAAAAATCAAACAGGAATTTACTGGAAGGATGTGGAGGAGCTCACAGAATTAAAGGTGAAGCTAGAGAACAGGATAAGCCAGTTTTGGAATGGAAGAATGGGGAAACCAGGAGGGCCCGGCATCCTGGGTGCATGAATGAACCACTGGGCATCTCCGTGGGGTTCTGCCAAGGGAGACACTCAGCTTGCACCATTTCCCTCCCTGTGACTCTCCTGTGCAAAGTGCTCTGGGCCAACTAGGGCTGGCTTCACGGGCATGCTAACTGGGCACCCACAGAGGGTGCTGTTGCCATCTTGAATTCTTAATAATTGTTGAACAAGGGGCCCTATGTTTTCATTTTGCACTGAACCCTGCAAATTATGTAGCTGAACCTGAGACCCACTTGGACATGGAAAGGTAGGGCCACCATTCCTGGCAGTTTTCCCAAGATTTCCCTAAAAGACAAAGGAGATGGATTGGGGTAAGGGCCAGGCAGATACAGAAGACTTACTAGAATTCTGCTAGGTTCCGGGTTGGTTAGGAGAGGAAGGAAGTGGAGACAGCCATTGTTTCTAACTCAGGAGGAAGATCTCACGCCTATTTCCACTCTCATCAATAAATGTTGTTCTCCCCACACCAGGCAGTGTTTGGAAACCTGTTATTCATCCCTCGGTATCTGTGAATGGTTTTCCCAATTGTACTATGTTAAAATGCTGTTCAAAGAGGGAGTACCTTCAATGCTGCGTGTGCCTCTTTCTTATTTGTGAATTATATATAATGTAAAAAGTAGTTGTCTTCTCAGATGCAGCTCTTTCTGTTTCATGAAAAGCACAAGAGAACTCTATGATGAAAAGAAAAAATTGGCCTTAATTGTATGAATAATTGTATATTATCTTACCTTCCCTGGTGACTGTATTACCACTTCTCTCTGGTAAACTTTGAGAGTTTTAAAAGCACATTCTTGTAGTCCTCTTTGTAAAGTATCCCACTTATTATGCACTTATTTGCATGTTTAAAAGAGTATGTTACTGTTCTCTTAGCTTTTCATGGAAAAGTTAGGGATAATTGTATGGTTTAATTTCTAATATTACATTTGAATGTGTTGAAAATAATAAAACCAACTGGGTCCTGAGACCTGAAAACTCTCACCCCACTTTCATTGTGATTCCCTCAGTTTTTGATTCAATATGCTCTGCTGAACGCACACATTTAACTTCCCTGCCCTCCTCAAATTCCACTGAACTGGTGGAAAAGGTATAAGAAAAAAATCATCTATGAAAGTGCTACTGTAAATTGGAAGTTTTGAGAGTTCCTAAAAAATGGGAAATAGATGTGATGGAAGGATGGAGAAACCAGCAGAGAGAAAGCTGCATTCCCAAATGGGCTCAGGTGTGGATGAGTGGGTGGTGAGAGTTCATCCTTCTCATGGATTCAGGGGCCCTTCCAAGCTCAGAGCCAACAAAGCCAACCTCGTTAGTGGCCGATGGCAGATCGCAAGAAAATATTTACAGCTTCCAAGAGAAGAATCAAAATAAAGGAAAAGTAAAAGTACCCAGTAGAAAAATGGGCAAAAGTTATTATTTTCTTTCCCTATGGCTGTAACAGATTTAGCTAAAAAAAATTTTTTTTAAGCATTACAACATAACAAACATGAACATTCTTACCATATGATCATTCCATTCTTGGTACACAATCAATAACTCACAATATCATTATATAGTTGTATATTCATCACCAAGATCATTTCTTAGGACATTTGCATCAATTCAGAAAAAGAATTAAAAAGAATAAAGAAAAAACTCATACATACTATACCCCTTACCCCTCTCTCTCATTGACTGCTAGTATTTCCATCTACCCAATATATTTTAGCCTCTGTTTCCCCTATTTTTTTTCTATACCCCTTATCACTCCCTTTCATTGGTCACTAGTATTTCAATCTACTAAATTTATTTTAACATTTGTTCCCTCTATTATTTATTTTTAATCCATATGTTTTACTCATCTGTCCATACCGTAGAAAAAAAAAGCATCAGACACAAGGTTTTCACAGTCACAATGTCACATGTGAAAGCTATATCATCGTACAATCATCTTCAAGGAACATGGCTACTGGAACACAGCTCTACATTTTCAGGCAGTTCCCTCCAGCCTTTCCATTACATCTCGACTAACAAGGTGATATCTACTTAATGCATAAGAATAACCTCCAGGATAACCTCTTGATTCTGTTTGGAATCTCTCAGCCATTGACACTTTATTTTGTCTCATTTCTCTCTTCCCCCTTTTGGTCTAGAAGGTTTTCTTGATCCCTTGATGCTGAGTCCCAGCTCATTCTAGGATTTCTGTTCCATGTTGCCAGGAAGGTTTACATCCCTGGGAGTCATGTCCCATGTAGAAAGGGGGAGGGCATTGAGTTTGCTTGTCATCTTGGCTGAGAGAGAGGCCACATCTGAGCAACAAAAGAGGTTCTCTAGGAGTGACTCTTAGGACTAATTTTAAGTAGGCTTAGCTTTTGTGGGGATAAGTTTCATATGAATAAACCCTCAAATTGAGGGCTTGGCTTATTGTTTTTGTTGTCCCCACTGCTTGTGAGAATATCAGGAATTCTCCACATGGGGAAGTTGAATTTTCCCCCTTTCTCATCATTCTCCCAAGGGGACTTTGCAAATACTTTTTTATTCACTGTTCAAATTACTCTGGGATTTATCAGGGCATCACTCTGGACAAACCTACAAAATCTCATGGGCAAAGGTTATTAACAGAAATTAAATAGATAAAATAACTCCTATATAAAGTGTTGAGCTTCACTAGTAAACAGAACATTGCAGACTGAAACTAAACTGAGATATAATTTCTCACTAAATAGGCAACTCCTTTAAAAATATTGCTAATATCTATAGTGCATAAGAAGTGAGAGAAATAGATACTTTTTGACATGGTTGATGGGAGAGCAAACAGAACAGCCTCTCCATTTGAGGAGAAATGGAACAGTAATTTGGCAGTTTCTATAGGAATTAAAAATATGACAACTTTCAATCTAGCAATTCAACTTTAGGGTTGTGTCCTAGAGAAACAATCACATTTGCACAACAAGGCTGGGACAATTCATGATTGTACTTGT
>PVIY010063658.1:0-10431 GCA_004026745.1 Myrmecophaga tridactyla | reverse complement strand
GGGGGCAGTGCGATGGTAACTCAGTGGCAGAATTCTCATCTGCCATGCCAGAGACCCAGGTTCATTTTCTGGTGAGTGCCCATGTAAGGAAAAAAAAACACATGGGATACAGCAAAGGTAGCACTGACATTGAAATTTATAGCCACTAATTGCTTACATTAACAAAAGAAGATCTCAAATCAGTGACCTAATGTTTTAGCTTGCTAATGCTACTGGAGTACAATATACCAAAAATGGGTTGACTTTTATAAAAGTGATTTATTAAGTTAAAAGCTTACAGTTTTAAGGTCATAAAAAAATGTCCAAAATAAGGCATCCAGAGAAAGATACCTTGACTTAAGAAAGGCTGAATGGTGTCTTGGATTTCTCTGTCAGCTGGGAAGGCACATGGCTGGCATCTGAGGTCCTTGCTCTCAGTTCATTGCTTCTAGCTTCTGATTCCAGTGGCTTCCTCTTTAAGTATCTGTGGGTCTTCACTTAGCTTCTCTGTGTTTAAAAATCTGGGCTCTGACTTGCTTACCTTCTCTTGGGAAGGTACATGGCAAGACATCTCCAAACATCCATGTCTAGGTGTCTGCTCTCTCTGTTTGCACTCCAAGCATCTCCAAATGTCTGCATCTCTGTCAGCTCTGAAGCTGTTTCCAAAATGGTTCCCTCTTAAAGGACTCCAGTAAGCAGATTAAGACCCTACCTTGAATGGGTGGAGACACATTTCCATGGAAAACACCTAATCAAAAGGTCCCACCTACATTTGGGTGGGTCCCATCTCCATGGAAAAAAAAATGTAATAAAAAAATCCCACCCTACAATATTAAATCAGAATTAAAGAACATGGCTTTTCTGGGGGTACATAACAGTTTCAAGCCAGCACACTTAACTTCACACCTGGAGGAACTAAAAAAGGAAGAGCAAATTAAACACAAAGTGAGCAGAAGGAAGGAAGTAACAAATATCAGAGCAGAGAGAAATGAAATAGAATATAATAAAACAATGTAGGAAAACCTACAATTGATTCTTTGAAAAGATCAATAAAATTGACAAACCTTTACCAGACTAACAAAGAAAAAAAAGAGAGCAGACACAAATAACTAAAACCAGAAATGAAGATGGGACATAATACTGACTGTGTCAGTTTGAAACTATTATATACCCCAGGAAAGCCATGTTTTAATCTTCATCCAATCTTGTGGGGCAGACCTATTGTTTGTGGTGAGAAATTTTGATTGGATTACTTCCATGGAGATGTGACACACCCAATTGTGGGTGTAGTCTTTTGATTAGATGGAGATGTGACTCCACCTATTCAAGTTGGGTCTTGATTAGTTTACTGGAGTCCTTTAAAAGGGGAAAAATTTTGGAGTAACCTCAGATGCAGACACTAGGAGAACAGTTTGTTTCAGAGCTTACAGAGATATGAACATTTGGAGATACCTGAGTGCCAACAGAGAAAGCAGATGCCTAGACACAGGAAGAGGCCAGCAGCTATCACCATGTAACTTTCCATGAGATGCTAAATAAGTCAGAAACCAGAGTTGTGTCCCAGAGGAGCTAAGTGAAGCCCCACAGAGGCTCAGTGAGGAAAGCATTGGCATCAGAAGCTGGAAGCAATGGAACCTGGAACAAGGACCAACAGATATCAGTCATGTGCCTTCCCATGTGACAGACATCAGCCTTTCTTGAGTCAAGGTATCTTTTCCCGGATGACTTAATCTAGACATTCTTCTGGTCTTGGAACTATAAACTTGCAACTTAATAAATTCCCTTTCTAAAAGCTGTTCCATTTCTAATATATTGCATTTCAACAGCTTTAGCAAACCAATACACTGACATTCCAGAATAAAAAGGATTATAGGAAAATACTATGGACAATTGTGTACCAACAAGATAGATAACCTTGATGTGTTCCTGGAAACACATACATCACCTAAACTGAATCAGGAAGAAACAGAAGACCTCAACGGATGAATAACAAGTAAAAAGATTGAATCAGTCATCAAAAACCTCCCAACAAAGAAAAATCCAGGTCCACCTTTACTGGTGAATTCTACCAAACATTCAAAGAGTGAACACCAATCCTGCTCAAGCTCTTCCAAAAAATAGAACTGAAGGGAATATTTCTTTCTATAAGGCCAGTATGACCCTAACACCAAAGGTAGCTAAGATATCACAAGAAAAAAAATAGATGCAATATTCCTTATTAACGTAGATTGCAAAAATCCCCAGAAAATACTAGCAAACTGAATCTAACAGAACATTCAAAAGATCATATAAATCCTACTATGATCATATAGGATTTATCCTGGAAAAGCAAGGATGATTCAACATAAGAAAATCCATTAACGTAACACAGCACATTAATAGAATGAAGGGAGAAAAATATGCAGTCATCTTAATGCAGAAAATGCATTTGACAAAATCCAGCATCCCTTCTTCATAAAAACACTCAGAAAACTAGGAATAGATGGAGACTTCCCTCAACACAATAAAGGGAGTAGATGAAAAATTCACAACAAACAACATACTTAATAATGAAAGACTGAAAGCTTTCCTCCTAAGATCAGGAATAAGTCAAGGATTTCCACTTTACCATTGCTATTCAACACTGTACTGAAAGTTTTAGTCAGAGCAGTTAGGTAAGAGCAACAAAAGGCAGCTAAATTGGAAAAGAAGAAGCAAAATTTTCCCTATTCACAGATGGCATAATTCTATATATAGAAAATCCCAAAAAATCTACAACAAAATTATTAGCACTAATAAACTAATTCAGCAAAGAGGCAGGTTACAAGATCAACAACAAAAATCAGTGCTGCTTTTATACACCGTTAATGAACAACCCAAAAAGGAAATCAAGAAACCAATTTCATTAATAATTGCAACCCAAAGAACAAAATATATATGAACAAATTTAAACAAGGATGTAGAGTATTTGTACACAGAAAACTATAAAACATTGTTGGAAAAAATTAAAAGCCTGAAAAATGGAAAAGTAGTCATTGTTCATGGATTGGAAGACTAAATATTGTTAAGATGTCAATTCTCTCCAGATGATTTACAGAGTCAATGTAGCCCCATCCAAAATTCCAATGGCTTCTTTGAAAAAATGGAGAAGGCAATCACTAAATTAATCTAAAAGTACAAGGGCCCCCACATAGCCAAAACCATCTTGAAAAGGAAGTACAAAGTTGGAGGTCTCCTACTTCCTGTTATCAAAGCTTATCACAAAAATATATCAAAATCTTACTGGCATAAGATTAGACATATAGGCCAAATGAACACAACTGAGAGTTCAGAAATAAGCCTTCATATCTATGACCAATTAATTTTTGCCAAGGGTGAAATCCACTTAATGGGGAGAAACAGTCTCTTCAACAAATGGTGCAGGGGAAACTGGATATCTGTATGCAAAAACAGAAGTTGGACCCCTAACTAGCATCACATAGAAAAATTAGTTCAAAAATGAATCAAATACTTATATATAAGAACTAAAACTATAAAACTCCCATTTAAAAAATGGGGGGACAGCTTAAGGACCTTGTATTAGGCAATGGATTCCTATATTTTACATCTAAAGCATAAGCAACACAAGAAAAAATATGTAAATTGGACCTCATCAAAATTAAAAATGTTTTTCTGTCAAAAAACATTATCAAGTAAGTGAAATGCAATCTACAGAATGGAAGAAAATATTTCAAAACCATATATCTGAGAAATGTTTAATATCTACAATCTAAAAAGAACTCCTAGAACTCAAGAACAAAATGACAAACAGCTCAGTTAAAAAAAAAAGGGCATAGCATTTGAACAGAAATTTATCCAAAGAAGATAAACAAATGACCCAAGACATGTAAAAAGATTCTCAACATCATAAGCCACTAGAGAAATGCCAATCAAAACCACAACAAGAAACCACTGCACACCCACCAGAATGGATATTACTTTAAAAATAGAAAATAACAAGTTTTTTGTGAGGATTCAGATAAATAGGAATTGTCAGTGCATTTTGCACAGTGGTGTGGGTGAGAATGTGAAACCATGAAGCCACTGTGGAAAACAGTTGTTCCTCAGAAAGCAATCTCGCTTCTAGGTATATACCTTCAAAAATTGAAAGCAGGGACTCCAACAGAGCTTTGTACACCAGTCTTCATGCAGTATTACTCCCAACAAACAAAAGGTGGAAGCAACCGAAGTATTCATCAACTTATAAATGGATAAAGAAAATGTGATATAGGCATACAATCAATGTTTATTCATTCAAAAGGAATGAAGCTCTGGTACATGCCACAACATGGATGAACTTGAAGGCATTATGTTGCATGAAATGAACCTGTTCTGGTTTGCTAGCTGCCAGAAACACAATGGCTTTTAAAAAGGTGAATTTAATAAATTGCAAGTTTAAAATTCTAAGCCCGAGAAAATGTCCCAATTAAAACAAGTCTATAGAAATGTGCAATCTAAGGTATCCAGAAAAAGATACCTTGGTTCAAGAAGGCCGATGAAGTTCAGGGTTTCTCCCTCAGCTGGAAGGGCACGTGGCATGCACAGCGTCATCCGCTAGCTTTCTCTCCTGGCTTCCTGTTTCATGAAGCTCTCCAGGAGGAGTTTTCCTTCTTCACCTTCAAAGTGCTGGCTGATGGACTCTCTGCTTCGTGGTGCTGCAGCATTCTCTGCTCTCTCTGAATCTCCATTCTCCAAAATATTTCCTCTTTTATAGTCCAGAAATGTATCAAGACGCATCCAAATGGGTGGAGATATGTCGTCACCTAATCCAGTTTAACAACCACTCTTTCTTAAATCACATCTCCAGGAAGATGATCTGATTACAGTTTCAAACATACAGTATTGAATAGGGATTATTCTGCCTTTATGAAATGGGATTTTGATTAAAACATGGCTTTTCTAGGGTCCATACATCCTTTCAAACCAGCACAGAGCCAGACACAAATGGACAAGTATTGTATGATTTCACTAATATGGGATAATGAGAATTTGCCAATTCAGAATCACAAATTAGAAGACAGGTTTCCAGGGGCAGATGTAGGGTGGGGAATATAGGATCAACATTTAATTGGGTACAGAGTTCCTGTTTGGGATGAAAGAAAAATGTTGGTAATGGGTGGTGGTGATAGTAGTACATCATTGAGTGAAATTAACACCACTGAATTGGATACTTTAAAGTGGTTAAAATGGGAAATTGCATGTTATATATCTGTTAACAGAATAAAAAAAATTTTTAAAGACAAAAATGAAAAGAAAACTGCAGACCAATATCCCTTTTGAATATAGATATAAAAATCTTCAGCAAAATACTAGCAAACCAAATAATGCAACATAAAAAGGTATTATACACAATGTACAAGTGAGATTTATTCCAGCAATGCAAAGTTATTTCAATATCTGAAAATTAATATGAATATCAATTAATGTAATACATTTTATCAATAGAATAAAAAACAAAATTTTCACAATTATCTCAATAAATGCAGAAAAAGCATTTAACAAAATCTAACACCCTTTCATGAGAAAAATATACAATAACTAGAAATAGACAGGAATTTCTTCAACTTGTGGAAGGGCATTTATGGAAAATCCACAACTAAGACTTAATGTTGAAAGACATCCATAAATGCCCTTCCACAAGTTGAAAGGGATACTTTCACCCTAAAATCAGGAAAAAGACAAGGATTCCATTCTTGCCACTTCTAATCAATACTGTATTGGAGATTCTATCCAGGGAGACTAGGCAAGAATATTATGCAGTTTGAAAGAATGTATGTCCCCTAGAAAAGCCATGTTTTAATCTAAATCCCATATCACAAAGGCAGAATAATCCCTATTCAATACTGTATGCTTGAAACTGTAATCAGATCATCTCCCCAGAAGTGTGATTTAATCAAGAGTGGTTGTTAAGCTAGATTAGGTGACGACATGTCTCCACCCATTTGGGTGGTCTTGATTAGTTTCTCAGGTCCTGTAAAAGGAAACATTTCCCGGTGCCTGCCCATGCAAAAAAAAAAAAAGAGGAAACATTTTGGATAATGAGTGATTCAGAGAGAACAGAGCAGAATGATATAGCCATGAGAAGCAGAGTCCACCAGCCAGTGACCTTTGGAGATGAAGAAGGAAAATGCCTCTCAGGGAGCTTCATGAAACAGGAAGCCAGGAGAAGAAGCTAGCAGATGATGCCATGTTCACCATATGCCTTTCCAGATGAGAGAGAAACTCTGACTGTGTTCACCATGTGTCTTCTCACTTAAGACAGAAACCCTGAACTTCAACGGCCTTCTTGAACCAAGGTATCTTTCCCTGGATGCCTTTGATTGGACATTTCTATAGACTTGTTTTAATTGGGACATTTTCTCAGCCATAGAACTGTAAACTAGCAACTTATTAAGTTCCCCTTTTTAAAAAGCCATTCTGTCTGGTATATTGCATTCCAGCAGCATTTAACAAACTAATACAACAATTTTTAAAAAACTTTTTTAGATCCAGGATTCAGTCCAGGATCACACATTTAATTATTATGTCTCTTTAACCTCCTTTAATCTGAAATGATCTTAATTTTTTTTTAATCTTTGATGACCTTGCCATTTTGGAAGAGTACAGGGGACATCTATTCTGTAAAATGTCCTCAATTTGAATTTATCTGAGGTTTCCTCATTAGATTTAGGAGCTGAAGGTTTGGCAGGAATACCACAGAAATGATGCTGTTCCCTCTCAGTGCATCTTATCAGGAGGGACACAATGCTGATTTGTTGATTTGTCCCCTTTCTGGTGATGTTAACCTTGACTACTTAGTTAAGGTTGCATCTGCCAGGTTTCTACTTTTGTAAATTACTATTTTCCCCCCTTGTAATTAATATGTATTCTGTAAAGAAGAAATCCTTAATTTTATACACTTAAGGTCGTCACTGTTTTTGCCTTGATTTCTTCTTTTGAAGTTTTAGTGAGTTATTCCTTACCTTAGGTGACAAACATTTTCTGCTATATGTTTTTCTGATACATTTAAAAATTAAGATTATAGTTTTATTTTTCATATTTAGATCTTTATTCCCTCTAAAATCCACCTTTGTGTGTTGGACTTCCTTAAAATTGAAAAGTTATTTAAAAAAAACTTATGCTCTACAGAAGATCCTATTGGGAGGATGAAAAGACAAAGTAGATGTTGGGAGAAAATATTTGCAAGCCACATATCTGATAAAGGATTCATATCTTTAGAACATATATAGAACTCTTAAAACTTGACAGAAAAAAAGACAAGCAATCCAATTAGAAAATGGGTAAAAAAAGTTGAAAAGACATTTATCATAAGAGGACATATGGCTGCCATATAAGCACCTGAAAAAATGTTTAATTTCACTAGTCATAAGGGAAAAACAAACTAAACCCACAGACAATATCACTACTTGCCTATCAGAATGGCTGAAATAAAAAATAGTGATAGCACCAATGCTGGTGAGGATGCAGACACTGGGTCACTCATGCACTGCTGATAGGAATGTAAAATGGTACAGCCACTCTAGAAAACAGCGTGGCAGTTTTTTAAAACATGCAAATACCATTCAGCCTAGCATTTGCACTCCTGGGCATTTATCTCAGAGCAATGAAAACTTATGTCCACACAAAATCCTGTATATAGTTGTTCACAGCAGCTTTATTTGTAATAGCCAAAGAATGGAAACACCCAAAATATCCCTCAACAGGTAAATGGTTATGCAAACCATCACACAGCCATGCCAGTAGAAAGCAATGAGGTATTGATACATACAATAGCTTGGATGAATCACAAGGGCATTAATGCTGAGTGAAAAAATAGATCATTTCAAAAGGCCATATACTGTATGGTTCTATTTTTAAAACAGTCTCAAAATTATCAAGATGGAAAATAATTTAGTGGCTGCCAGTGTTCATATGTGGTGGGAGAGAGAGTGGTGAGTATGACTATAAAGTGGTAGCACAAGGAAGATCTTTGTGGTGATGGAATAGTTCTGTATCTTATTTGCAGTGGTGGTTATATAAACCTACACATGTGATAAAACAACATAGAACTCTACACACATTGTACAAATATTAATTTCCTGGTTTTGATATGTACTGTAATTATATAAGATGCACTCAGTGGAGCAAACTAGGTGAAGGGTGCAAGTACTAACTCTTATGCTACTTCCTATGACTGTACTGCTTATGCTACTTCCTATGACTTTACACTTATTCAAAAATTTAAAAAATAATAATTGGAAGACTGCTGCTTATAACCACATGGAATAAGAGACTGGAGTCACCCTCCTACATAAGCATCTGGAAAAGCAGATAAAATATACAAAACAGTGGTTTTAAAACATTGCACAACAGGCAGCACTAGACAGTGACCTCTGAGAGAGACAAAGAAAAGTAAGATGAGCCCTATGAGTGCTGCACTTATTGCCTGGAAAGAGTTCCCAGACCACACACAAAAGGGGGAACCCAAACAGACCCTACTCTCTTGATGAGTAAAGAAACAGGGTTGGAGACTTCTGGGTAAAGATGGTGGCTTAACAACGTGCGCATTTTAGTTCGTCCTCCAGAACAACTACTAAATAACCAGAAACAGTACAGAACAGCTCCTGGGGCCACGTCAGTGACCAGACACACAGCGTACCCCAGTCTGGACCAGCTGGACCGGCTGCGAGCACCCCCCAGAACCGTGAGTTCCCAAAGCTGCAGCAGCCAGCACCCCTCCCCCAGAGGCTGCTTCCCAGAGAGGAAAGGAAAGGACTTTACCAGCAGCAGGGGCTGGGCACAACCAGACGCCAATTGTGGAATTAATTAACACATTCTGACTACTAAAAATAGGGCCCAGCTTAGGTGAACCTGATCAAAGTGGAAGTTGCTCATTTTTGCCCCAGTGCCAAGGGGGCAGGGCTGATGGAAAAAGGGGGGGGGAAGGAAACAGAGGTTTTTGTGGCTGTGTATCTACAAAGGATACAGCAGTAGGACTTTTCAGGCTGCAACTGCCCCAGGCATAGGCAGAAGTGAGCTCTTCTGGGGGCTTGTCTGGAGCCTGTGCCTTTCCCAGGGCAGGGGTGAAGCCCAACTCAGGTGAAATCCCTCCCTCAAGGAATTCAGACACCAGGGCTTGGTAATTTGAAGCCATTAAAACCAGCCTACAACCTCTCCTCTGTCTCCACCATGCCCCCAGCAGAGAGAGTCTGCCAAAGTTAAAGGTACCACATCATCTTATACTGGTGGGACCTACAGTCAGACAAGCACCACACACAGGGCAGGATAAGAAAAACAGAGTCCAGAGACTTCACAGGAAAGTCTTTCAAACTGCTGGGTGTCACCCTCAGGGAAAACTGACGCAGGTCACTCTCTCCTCCTGATAGGAGGCCAGTTTGGTCTGGGAAAATCTGGCTGGGGTCAATAATATCTAAGTAGACCCTCCTAAGTGTGTGTGTGGGGGGGAAGGCACCACACAAGCAGGGCAAGAAACAAAAAAACAAGAACTGAAAAATTCTCCTCTGTTAAACAAAACTTAAGCTATAGGTCCAGATAAAACTGAACGGAATGTCAAAGAACAGATAGACAACAAATTCATCCAGCAAGAAAACCCTAGATACAAGAAGTGAAAACAATCTCCAGAATAAACTAATTAAGGTAATTAAATGCCTAGATGCCAGCAAAAAATAACAAATCACACTAGGAAAATTGAAGATATGGCCAAGCAAAGGAACAAACCAGCAATTCAAATGACATACAGGAGCTGAAACAATTAATTCAGAATGTATGAACAGACATGGAAAACCTCATCAAAAATCAAATCAATGAATTGAGGGAGGATATAAAGAAGGCAAGGAAAGAACAAAAAGAAGAAACTGAAACTCTGAAAAAACAAATCACAGAACTTATGGGAATGAAAGACACAGTAAAAGAGATGAAAAAACAATGGAAACCTACAATGGTAGATTTCGAGAGACAGAACATAGGATTCCTAAACTGGAGGACGGAACATCTGAAATCCGACAAGAAAAAGAAACTATAGGGAAAAATGGAAAAATATGAGCAGGGACTCAGGGAATTGAAAGACAATATGAAGCGCATGAATATACATGTTGTGGGTGTCCCAGAAGGAGAAGAGAAGGATAAAGGAGGAGGAAAATCTAATGGAGGAAATTATCACTGAAAATTTCCCAACTCTTATGAAAGACTTAAAATTACAGATCCAAGAAGTGCAGCATACCCCAAAGAGAATAGAACCAAATAGACATACTCCAAGACATTTAATAATCAGAATGTCAGAGGTCAAAGAGAAAGAGAGGATCTTGAAAGCAGCAAGAGAAAAGCAATCCATCACATACAAGGAAAGCCCAATAAGACTATGCGCAGATCTCTCAGCAGAAACCATGGAGGCGAGAAGACAGTGGGATAATATATTTAAATTATTAAAAGAGAAAA
>PVIY010063657.1:0-10436 GCA_004026745.1 Myrmecophaga tridactyla | reverse complement strand
AGGTTGCTGGGGGCATTGTGTGAATACACCACACTTTGTTTATCCATTCATTTGTTCATAGACACTTGGGTTTTTTTGGCTATTAGTGCTGCTCTGAACGTTGGTGTACAAATATTTACAAGAGTTCATGCTTTCAGATCTTTGGGGTGTAGGTTTAGGAGTAGAATTGCCATGTTATATGATAATTCCTTGCTTAACTTTCTGAGGAACTGTCAAACTGTTGTCACAGTGGCTACACCTTTTACGTTCCCACCAACAACCTATGAGGGTTCCTCTTTCTCTACATCCTCATCAATGCTTGTTTTTTCCATTTTTTAATTAATTGCCATCCTAGTAGGTATAAAGTGGTATCTTGTAGTTTTAATTTGCATTTCTCAAATGGCTTATTTTGTTGAGCTTCTTTTCCTATATTTATTGGCCATTTGACTATTTTTTTTTGAGAAATGTTTATTCAAATCATTGGCCCAGTTTTTTTTTTAATTATGTATTTTTGAGATATCTTCATGTGCATTACAGTCCATCCAAAGTATACAATCAGAGGCTCACAATATCATCATATAGTTGTGTATTCATCATCATGATGATCTTTAGAACATTTGTATCACTCCAGAAAAAGAAATAAAAACAAAAAAGAAAAAATCCATACATCCTGTGCCCCTTACCCCTCCCTCTTATTGATCACTAGTATTGTACTCTGCCCAGTTTTTTTTTTTCTTTTAACTCTTTTACCCCCACTGTGTTAATTTACTAGCTGCTGGAATACAGTATACCAGAACTGAAACAGCTTTTTCAAAAGGGGAATTTAATAAGTTACAAGTTTACAGTTATCAGCCTATGGAAATGTCCAAACTAACACATCCAGGGAAAGATGCCTTAATTCAAGAAGGCTGATGCATCTGGAACACGTCTGTCGGCTGGCAAGGCATGCTTTTCCCTTGCTCCTGGGCTCCATTGCTTTCAGCCTCTGGCTGTGTGGGGGTTGCTCATTTTACTTCTCCAGGGATTACTTTCATCTCTTGGCTTGCCTTGGATCATTCCAGGTTCCTGCTTGCTTAACATCTCATGGCAATGTCTGCTGGGCTCCAAGCATCCTCAGACATCCATGTCTCTGTTCTCCGTGTGTCTGCATCTGTGTCAGCTCCGCTGTGAAGTTTCTGTCGGCTCTGAGGCTGTTGTCATTTCTGACTCCAAAATGTTCCCTCTTTTAAAGGATTCCAGTAATCTAATCAAGACCCACCTGGAATGGGTGCAGTCACATCTCCATCTAATCAAAGTTAATACCTGTAATTGGGGTGTGTCACATCTCCCTGGAGGAAATCTAATCAAAAGATTCCAACCTACAGTATTGAATCAGGATTAAAAGAAATGGCTGCTACTACGAGACTGGATCAGGATTAAAACATGACTTTTCTGGAGTACATAATAGATTCAAGCCAGCACACCCCCTATTGTTTATTTTTATCCTTATTTTTTGACTCATCTGTACGTATCCTGAATAAAGGAGCATCAGACATAAAGTTTTCACAATCACATGGTCACAATGTAAAAGTTATGCAATTATACAATCGTCTTCAAGAGTCAAGGCTTCTGGAACACAGCTCAGCAGTTTCAGGTGCTTCCCTCCAGCCACTCCAATACACCATATACTAAAAAAGGCTTTCTATATAATGCATAAGAATAACCTAAAGGATGACCTCTTGACTGTTAGAATCCTCTCAGCCACTGAAACTTTATTTTGTCTCATTTATCTCTTCCCTCTTTTGGTCAAGAAGGCTTTCTCAATCCCATGGTGCCAGGTCCTGGCTTACCCCAGGGAGTCGCGTCCCACGTTGGCAGGGAGATTTACACCCCTGTGAGTCATATCCCACATAAGCAGAGGGCAGTGAGTTCACGTGCTTAGCCCATTTTTAAATTGGAGTTGTGGGAATGCTTTATGTATTCTGGATACTAAGCCCTTATCAAATATATGGTTCCCAAATATTTTCTCCCATTTTATAGGTTGTCTTTTAAAAATTTTTTTATTTATTAATTAAAAAAAAATTTAACAACAAATGAACTAAAACATCAACACATGATCATTTCATTCTACATATATAATCAGTAATTCACAATATCATCACATAGTTGCATATTCATCATTTCTTAGAACATTTGCATCAATTCAGAAAAAGAAATAAGACAACAGAAAAAGAAATAAAATGAAAACAGAAAAAAAAAAAAGATTATACATACCATACCCCCTTACCCTCGTTTTCATTGATCACTAGCATTTCAACATGTTATTTTAACATTTGTCCCCCCTATTATTTATTTTTATTCCATGTGTTCTACTCGTCTGTTGACAAGGTGTATAAAAGGAGCATCAGACACAAGGTTTTCACAATCACACAGTCACATTGTGAAAGCTATATCATTATTCAATCAACCTCAAGAAACATGGCTACTGGAACACAGCTCCACATTTTCAGGCAGTTCCCTCCAGCCTCTCCACTACCTCTTGAACAACAAGGTGATACGTACTTAATGTGTAAGAATAACCTCCAGGATAACCTCTGAACTCTGTTTGGAATCTCTCAGTCATTGACACTTTGTCTCATTTCACTCTTCCCCCTTTTGGTCGAGAAGGTTTTCTCAATCCCTTGATGCTGAGTTTCAGCTCATTCTAGGGTTTTTTCCAATCCTATAGGTTGTCTTTTCATTTTCTTGATAATATCCTTAGATTCGTAAAGGTTTTTAATTTTGATGAAGTCCATTTTATCTGTTTTTTTCTTTTGTTCCTTATGTTTTATATGTAAAGTCTAAAAATCCATTGCTTACTGCAAGGTCCTGAAGATATTTCCTTATGTTTTCTTGTAAGAGTTTTATAGTATTAGCTCTTATATTTAGATCATTGATCCATTTTGAATAATTTTTTGTATATGTTGAGAGGTAGGGGTCCACATTCATTCTTTTGCTTGTGGATTTTCAGTTGTTCCAGTACTGTTTGTTGAAGAGGCTATTCTTTCTCCATTGAATGGACTGGGCACCCTTGTCGCAAATCAACTGGCCATAAATGGGTGAATTTATCTCTGGACTCTGAATTCTATACCATTGATCAATATGTCTGTCTTTACATCAGTACTACAGAGTTTTAATTCAAATAGCTTTGTAGTAATTTTTGAAATCAGGACATGTGAGTCCTATTAACTTTTCTTCTTTAAGATTGTTTTGCCTATTTGGGGCCCCTGGCAATTCCTATAAATTTGAAGATCAGCTTTTTCATTTCTGCAAAAAAAAGCTGTTGGAATTTTGATAGGGATTGCATTGAGTTTGTATTGATACCTGTTAAGTCTTTCAGTCCATGAACATGAGATATCTTTCATTTATTTAGGTCTTCTTTAATTTTTTTCTGCAGTGTTTTATAGTTCTCAGTGTACAATTCTTTCACCTCCTTGGTAAAATTTATTCCTAGATATTTTACTCTTTTAGATGTTATTATAAACAAAATTGTTTACTTGATATATTTTTCAGATTGTCTTTTGCTGCTGTATAGAAACCCATCTGATTTCTGCATGTTTATCTTATATACTGCAACTTTGCTGAATGTATTAGTTTCAGTAGCTTTCTTTTGGATTCTTTGGGATTTTATACATGTAGAATCATGTCACCTATAAATAGGGATAATTTGACTTGTTCCTTTCCAATTTAGAGGCTTTTTCTTTCTTTCTCTTGTCTGATTGCTCTAGCTAGAACTCCAGTACAATGCTGAATAATAGTGGTGACAGTGGGCATCCGTGTCCATTCTTTGTTCTTTGTACATGGTGTCCTTTAGCTCTTGAACGTATTTAAGAAAGTTGTTTTAAAGTCTTTGATTAAAAGTTACTGTTTATGAGCTTTCTCAGTCTGGTTTCTGGGAAATTACTGTTTTTTTTCCTGTAAAAGGATCATATTTTCCTGTTGCTTTGTGTGTTTTGTGATGTTTTCTTGAGAGCTAGACATTCTGAGTTTTTTGTTACAACCCTGGAAATCTAGTTCTACTTCTTTGGGCTTGCTAGGATTTTGTTGTTGTCATTATTGAGGGCTGGAACTGTCAGTTTGTGACTTTTTCTACTCTACTATCTTCCCACAATCCTCTCTCTCTCGCTGTCTTTTTTTAAAAGAGTAATTTTCTTGACACATCATCACACACATACAGCATACACGGTATACAATCAGTGGCTCACAATATCATCATGTAATTTCTTTTTTTTTTTGTATGCTGTATGGTGGTGTCACATTTCATTATTTTTCCATGTGAGTATCCCGTTATTCCAGCACCATTTGTTGAATTTTGTCTGCTTGTTTTTTGTTTGTTTTGCTTGTTTGTTTGTTTTTGGGGGAAATGCATGGACCGGGAATTAAACCCACATAGCAGGTGAGAATTCTACCCTTGCACACCAATTTCTTTTTTTTTTAACTGTTATAAAAGTAGAAATATATTTAAAGATCACATATTTCAAAGACATAAACAAAAACAGTACAATTCTTTCCTTCAAGCTAAGATCTTGCCAGAAAGCAAAAAAGGCAACTCATTCTTTGAGATTAAAATAAAAAATAATTGGAATGCAGTCCAGCAAAGTCTAAATAAATGACCTACAGCACAAAACTTTTAAAACAGTTAAATTACTTTTTCCTTGGCAACACAATAACAGTCTTATTAAAACAATCTCCCTTTATAAAACTATTTTATTAGTTAAGCCTATTCTTTTTATGAGGTTATTAATTTCACTTGCATAAGCCACAAAAGTTTAATTTTACTTAGGAATAAAACAAAATAAGTAATTCTTTAAAAAAATTGGGATTATCTGTTTTCAAAGAATAATCCGAGACACTCAGTTCATTAAGGCAATCTTCTACCATCTGCATTTAAGCTTTTTAAATGATTACTAAGTGTTCACTAGAAGATTATCAATGCTGTATGAAGTGTAAACTTCTTTTGAAGATTTGTACAATATGATACAATTTGTACTGAAGAGTTTTTTTTAAAAGATAATTAACACATATACAAATAATTTGCCTCAAAGAACTTCTTAGAAATACTGTATAAACATTTAAAAACCGTGACAGAATCCACTATGGTTCAAACTTCAGCAAAGCCCACAATCCTCTCTTGCATGCAACTTTCAAAGAGTTTTTTGGGACATGTTTTGAAGGTGTCCTCTAGGAAGATGGTACCAATTTGCAGTACTGCTGGCAACTCCAAGGGCACTGCTTTACCCATTCTGCTGCCAACCTGGGATTCTACTTCAAATAAAAATCTTTACCAATTGGATTAGTGAAAAGGTCATGTCAGCATCTTAGCTGGAAGTTCTTTGAGCACTAATGAAGTTGAACATAAAATGAGCTTATTTTCTTTTCAGAAGCCACTGAATGTAACAGTGATCCGAAGAGGAGAGAAACACCAACTTAGGCTTGTTCCAACACGCTGGGCAGGAAAAGGACTGCTGGGGTAAAGTATCTGTTTCCTTTCATTCACCCTTCAGTGTCAGTTGAGTGTTTGTTAAGCTATAAAACTGCCAGGGTGAAGAGAGATGTTGGGGGTAATGGGAACCCCCAGAATGCCAGTAGAAATAAATACTTGTGATATGAACAAGGCAGATGCTGAGATGGATGAAGCCCTGTCCTCTCTCTCAAGGGTCCCTCCGATTCTTTCATTCACTTTAAGAAAATTGAAAAATGTAGGTGAAAAGCTCAGGAGGACTCACCTGAATAAAACCATCAGACTCAAGTTATTTTCTTTCTGTTTTTTCTTCCAGCTGTAACATTATTCCTTTGCAAAGATGATTGTCCTTTGGGAACAATGACAGGAAAGAATCTCCCCATGCCCTGAACTTGGGTCTAGTGGAGATTTCCTCGTTCTACTCTCCTTGAAGCTGAAGGATCTGGAAGAGGCTGGAAGCCTGAACTTCTAGTTTGTGGAGGTGCTGTGGCCTACCCATGTAATCTGTCTGGATGAAGGCATGGTTAAAAATTTGATTTGTACTTGATGTCTTTTACAAAGTAGGCTTGGCCCTAAATTGTCTTGATTGGGGGAGAGTGGGTGGGAGTTAATCCTGCAGGTGCTTCTATCACTTTATTCTTTTAGGGTTGTTTTTTTTTTTTTTAATTTTCAAATAAGTACAGTTTTTCAGTGTGCCAGTGTGACTGGGGTTGTCACCTCGCCTGAACTTCTTTTGAACCTCTCAATCCAGAGCTCAAATTGGAGTCAGAACATCCTGAGAGAAAGTTGGGCAAAATAAACTGGCAATAGTTCTGATACTAGTTACTTGTGCTGCACTGTTTGCTTTCTTGGCATTGAGGCATAGCTGTTCTGCTACAGAAATTGCTAAATAGTTCTGCACATGCTCAGCAGCCAGACCTCTGAGGCCACAATTGTTCCTTGCAGAGAACAGGAAAACCTGGAGGCTCCCCAAGTGGCGGTAATACCCACCTGGTATGGGCCTACTCTTCTCCAGTCCACCAGGAGGCAGCACTCCTTTACCTTCTGAAATTATTTTTAAGGCCCCCCCCAAACCTGCAAATTAGCTTCTGATTTGACTGTTTATAATTGAACCCCCAACTATATCCTCACGTCACCGCTACTTTGTAAACAGACAAGTTGTGCTTGACATTGCTGGTGGGTACAAATAGTGTTTGCAGATCTGACCCTCTTGAAAATACTTGATTCTTCTCCCTTTTATTATTTTTTTTTCTCTTTTAACATGATAAAACGGGTTTCATTGATTCCTAGTTATTCATAGTTGTCTTACTTTCTTCCTCTCCTCACAGTATCAGTGTTTATTTCCATAGTTTTTTTACAGACCACTTTCTGCTTTGGAAGAGGTCTTGCACATTCTGCTGAGGAATCCTGTGTTCCCTGTGATTGGATTTGCCTTTTCTAGGTACAGATAACAAAGCTGCCCTGGTGGGAGTCAGTACTGGGCTGTACTTCCAGCCATGGGTTCTCACACTCAACTTGGAAGTACTCCTGCTCCCTCAAACGGCATTCCAGCCAGACCACTTGTATTCCCCTATTGTAGCTACAGATGTGCCATATTTACCAAGATTTGCTGTTTAAGTTGCATGTTCTAATCCATATTTTCCAATCTCTTTCCATAAACCCAGACTATAATAAACAGAGCTTGCACCATTGAGTTTATCTGTTCTTGATGCATCCTCGGCCTTTCAGCATTAGGGCATGGGGGTCGGATGGGGAGTCATGTACACTCTCTTGAAGGGATGGCAACCAGAGTCTCCTGCCTGAGGCTGCTGGCTGCTTTCTCGCTGGCCTCCTCCTACATATCAGATGGGCCACAGGTTGAGTGAGGCCTTCTGTGAGATTCTAGCTGAGAGTCACTTTGACATGGAATGATTCTAATACATTTAGCCAGAGTGGTTTTGCAGAAATGCTTTAGAAAGGAACAGCAAGATACTATTACCTATATAATGTTTAATCCCAGCTGGTTAAAAGTCGCTACACAACACTAGTGACCCTGTGATACCATGGGGAGGACAGAAATGTGTGCTGCCTCCTGGAGACCTGGAAATTGTCCATTGTAGTTTGCTTTTGGCAAAGAGAATTTTTCATACAGTTCATATCTCTTTACTTACTCTCGTCAAGTCTTTAGAAAGGCAAAATTACCGAAATTGGCCACTGCAACCTCCCAGGGGATGACACTATGAGAAAAAGAGGTGGTGAGAGGGAAGGAGAGCGGGCAAGTAAGCTGGGTGGTGCCTCTCCCGGGAGACCGGCAGGGGGCGTGCTGACCCCGCTCCCAGGCGTTTTCTGGACACCTGAGCCACCGTCCAAGCATCTCGCTTTACGATCTGTCGCCCGCGGCGGCGTCAGTTACCATGGAGACGGAGTTTGGGTGGCAACTGTAACTAGGAAGCCGAGAAGACCGCGGCCACAGCGTCACAGCCCAGGAGGTGGTAGGGGGTTTAAGTTGCTGCCATTGAGGACCAGTGAGGGTGGATTCTGTAAGTCCAGGATGGAGACCACGGGGCCCAGGCGGGGGTCCCCAGCATGGCGTGGCCAGTGTTTCACGGGGGTGGAGATTATTTACCTTTCTTGTCCTGGGCGGGATCTGGAGCGACCCCAGGGAATCCACAGACCTAACAACTTCCACCCTGTTCCTAACTCCCTGCGGTCTCACTGGACATGGAATTCGACCCCGTCAAGATTCACTGGGAAAGTTTCCATCAGCCAAAAGAGGCCCAATAGTAAGAGGCTAGACTTGAAGTCATAGTAGTGATTTTCCAAATGGGGGAACTAACTATCAGATCTGCTTGGTACTAAGCTGTGTGATCTTGAATAAGTCACTTCAACTCTCCGAGCTTCAAACTCATTTTGTTGTAAGGAATAAATAAGAGAGGATATACTAGGAGGCTTTTAAACTGTTAATTTCTCGACAAATCAAGTACTTTTATCCCCATAGTAACAGTCACTACCACCTCTTGAGCACTGTGTCCTGGAGCTGTGTTGAGCATGTACACAGGTGACTTAATCTTCACAACAACTCCAAATTTGGAATTACCTTTTTTTTTTTTTAATACATGGGCAGGCACTGCAAAGCGAACCCGGGTCCTCTGGCATGGCAGGCGAGCATTCTTGCCTGCTGAGCCACTGTGGCCCGCCCTACCATTTTTATTTTAACCATAAGCAAATTTTGACTCTAAGAGGTAAATAGCTTTCCCGAGAGCATAAGAGTAAGTAAGCAGTGGAACTGGGATTTAATGTTAGGAAGGAGTGGCTGCAGAGTTCATGCTTTAACCACCAAGCTACACTGTTGCTTCTCTTTTGTCTATTCCAGCTGTTGCCAATGCCTCCATTTTGCGTGTTGCTACTTGTTGGAATTTGGATATAGTTTAAATTAGTTACGGGGCTCTAATATTATTCTGGAAAGATGAAAGGCCCAGGGACCAGTATTTTTAAGAATTGGGACAGGCTTGCTCGAGAGTATGACATTTGTTTTTTATTCCTATGGAAAGGAACCTGAGCTTGGTATTGCACCTTTCATCGATGTTAGTGCACCAGGAAATAAAAATGGAAATCAGAGGAGCTTGCTGATTATTATGGTCAGAATTTCTCCAGAGGAATCTCTATAGGGCAGAATGTCAGATGCAGAAGAAAACCCACTAGAAGAAGCAGAAAACGATGGAGGAACAGAAATGGAAGAAGAAGAGGAAGAAGAAGAATATAATCCAAATTATGTAGAAGAAGAAGATATGCAACAGGAATCAGAAGACGACGACACATTAGCAGGAAAAGAGTCTCAGGAGGAGGTGGAGGCTACAGAAGAAGAAATGGAGGAACAAGCTTTAGCAGCCCAGGAGGTGGGAGCTACAGGAGAAGAAGTAGAGGAACAGGCTTCAGCAGCCCAGAGGGAGGAGGCTGCAGGAGTGCAGGAAGAAACCAGAGTGGGGAGACTTGTGTTAACTGATTCCCTGCTAGCCATGTCAGGAGCTTTCCCAGTAAGTAGTACTTCTAATTCATTCATTAATTCATTTGTTCATCCATTCATTCAGAATCATTAATGGAGTACTTAATTTATGCCAGAGTATGGAGATATAAAACCAAATAAGACATAGTCCATTTTCTCAGGGAGCTCTAGGGTGCATAGAGAGGCAGACATATAAACTGAACATTATCAAACAATATGCTAAGTGCAGTGATTGTGAGATGCACAGGAGATAAGGAAGGTGTTCTAGTTTGCTAGCTGCCAAAATGCAACACACCAGAGATGGATTGGCTTTTAATAAAAGGGGATTTATTTTGTTAGTTCTTCAGAGGAAAGGCAGCCAACTTTCCACTGAGGTTCTTTCTTACGTGGGAAGGCATAGGATGGTCTCTGTTGGCCTTCTCTCCAGGCCTCTGGGTTCCAACAACTTTCCCCACGGTGACTTCTTTCTGCATCTCCAAAGGCCTGGGCTGAGCTGCGAGTGCTGAGATGAGGTATGCTGAGCTGCTTCGGCTGTGCCACATTGCGCTCTCTCATTTAAGCACCAGCCAATTAAGTCAAACATCATTTATTGCAGCAGGCACGCCTCCTAGGCGACTGCAGATGTAATTAGCAACAAATGAGGTTCACATACCATTGGCTCATGTCCACAGCAACAGAACTAGGTACGTTCACCTGGTCAAGTTGACAACTGAATCTAACTACCACAGAAGGGTTACTTAACCCAACTTGGAGGATGATTTAAGACAACTTCTTAGAGGAGGTGTGTTCTGGAACTGATTTTTAAAGGGCTGGTAGGGGTTAGCAGAAATGTGCTTGTCTTAGAACAGAGTCAGAGTGCTATTAGTAACATAGGCTTCCTGCAGCTTGTTGCCACATGAGAACTAGGCCCAGGCCCAAAGATAAATAGTATCCTGTAACTAGCCAGCCTTTTGTAGACCACCACTTCCACTTAGAAGAGGGATTTTACTGTTGCGC
>PVIY010063656.1:0-10431 GCA_004026745.1 Myrmecophaga tridactyla | reverse complement strand
ATTCATATTCATTTGTTAATTCCTATCTTTTATGCATAATTCCACCATCACCTTTGATCTTTCCATACCTCTCTTTGGGGTTGTTTAGGCTATGGCAATACTAAATTTTTTATATTGGAAGGGTCTGTCACTAATATCAGGTAAGGAGATGGAACTATCTGATATTCTGGAGAGGCTGGGCTAGGTTTCAGGACTTAACTGGACCAGTGACCCATCTGGAGGTTGTAGGTTTCTGGAAAGTTACTCTAGTGCCTGGAACCCTTGTGGAGTCTTATATATTGCCCTAGGTGTTCTTTAGGATTGGCTGGAATGGTCCTGGTTAAGGGTTGGCAGGTTATGATAGATAGCAAGGTCTACCTGAAGCATACGTAACAGCAACGTCCAGAGTAGCCTCTCGACTGTTTAAACTCTCTCTGCCACTGATACTTTATTAATTACATTTCTTTCCCCCCACATTGCCAGGTCTGGATTCATCCCTGGGAGTCATCTCCCAGTTGCCAGGGAGACTTTCACCCCTGGTGAAAAAGCCCACCATCTTAGGATCCTAGGATTCTAGGATCACAAAATACGAGGGCTGGGAGGGCCATCAGAGATTAATTATAGTCCAATATCCTTATTTTATAGATGAGGAAACTGAGGGCAAACGGGCCATTTACCTATCCAAGGTCACACAGCTATATCTGGTTCAATTCTCTCTATGTTTTCTTTTAGCGCTCTCCTTTAAAACCTTGAGGATGCCCTAACCTCTTTGTTTGCCATCTGGATAGGATCAGGGAGAAAATTCTAGTTTTGCTTTTGTAGCGGCTGCTGAGCGCAACACACAACTTCCCTTTAAACGCATCCTCTCTTTTCTCTGTCTGGCCCACTGTTTGACACGCCCACTGTTCCTCCATTGGCCATTTCGTGCGGCTTCTCGCCCCTTTCCAAGAGTGCTAACCAATCACCTCCACGGCCTCTAACGCAGGGCTGGCTATGTGGAATGTGCCATATCGACCGTGTGGGGGTGGTTGAGAGAGGATAGGGCGTGGCGACAGCTCATTTCTTTACCTTTGCATATAGCCCACGAGATTCTGGGAAAGTCAGGGCCCGTTGTTAGCTATGCGGTCCTTGAGGGCCAGAATCCCGTGCAATTCCAGGGGCGCACCTCTATGGCTCTCCCCCGAGGCTGCAGTTCAATGTTCGGGCCCGGAGGGCCTCAGCCCCCGCCCTCCCATGTGCCCGCCCAGCCCCCGGCGGCGGCGGGGCTGCCTCAGCCGCTACCTTTGCTGCTGCTGCTGCCTGCGCGGGACGCGGCGTACTAGAGTGCTGCGGCCGCGGGCTTAGGAGCCCGAAGTGGGCTCAGCTCCCGGCTGGCCGCGGAGACACACCAGCATGAGGCGAAGGTGAGGACTGGGCTTCGGGGCTACCCCAGCCCCAACCGCCAGGCGAGCCGCGTCCCGCCACGCCCGGAGCCGGGGGGTACCGGGCCCCTGGATGGACGGCTGAGGGCTGGGGCTAGCGGCCGGGCGCGTGGCTGCTGCCCTCCCGCGGGGCGGCTCGGGTGCTGCGTACTTGGCGCGGGCGCCTCCTCCCGGCGGCCCCTCCAAACCTTTAGACCCAGGGGCAGCCGAGCCGAGAGGAAGCCCCCTTCCGACCCTCCCCGGCTTACTGGGCCCTGACCTTGACCTCCGGAGGTTCGGTTCGGTCCGGTCCGGTTCGGCCCGGTTCGGCCCGGGCCGGCAGGGCGGGTCCGAGGGCTCCTGGACAGGCTGGCACTGGGGGAAGCCAAGGGAGGCTTCCTACGTCTGGCGGGAGCGGGAGGGCGAGGGATGTTCTGCGCCGAGGTTGTTAGTCAGGCGGGGTCCGGCGACTTGGGGGTGGCTGCGCACTTTCCCGGGCCACTGGCCTTTCAGCCTCGGGGGTAGTAGGGTGGCATCCTGCCCCTGTATCCCTGGTCTGGAATCTGGGCTGTGAATGAGGGTTGCCGAGGCCTTTGTGGGTTGGTAGTGGTGAGAACAACTCTGAGATACTTTTTCCTGTTTCTTTTGGTGGCGGCGGTCGTGGTCGTGTTGGGGGAACTGATGAGGTGATGGAAGCTGCCTCCATGTCTCATTTACGCCCCCAGTCCCCTCCTTCCCCCACTGTCTTACAGATGGTAGAAGATTAGTTTAGAGGTGGCACACTGGGAATTCCTACTTTAAAAATCACCTCGAGGCTCCCCGGCTACAGGTCTGATCCTCTCCTGGTGTTAGCAGATGGTTTCTACGACGTGGGTTAGCGCAGCGGCTTGGAGGTGGACTGTGGACAGTGTTTTTCAAGGTTTATTGTAATTTTTCTCTTTTGGTGGGATATGGATGGACAGAATGGCATTTAAGTCAGAACGCAGGTGTGTGTGTTCGGTCCCATCGCACAGTTGTATACAGTCATTTAGGAAGAGGGCTTGTGCCCCAGGGGTGAGAGTAACTTGGGTTTTATAGTGAGAAAGGCATCTTAATTTCATAAAGCTGCTGCCAGCAGGAATACCTTGTCCTTTCCGTGCCCTGGCTGCCCAGAGGTTGATTTTTCTGTTATGGTTTCCTTCTCTGAGCACATTTGTGAAGGACCTTTAAGAGGATAGTATATATTCCATGTTGAATGGTCCAGTGTACTTGGGTCAGAAATTTGGTCCAGATTATTTTAACTGTACAGTGAGTTTTTCTTGTATTCCATGTTGTAAAAACTTTCTTTAAGCTTTTTTGATAGTGTTTTAAATAGCATGAATAATAGATTTTGACTGCTAATTCCAGAGTTATAGGAAAGGCATAGTTTGGGTAGTCCTCTTGAAAAGAGCCTTTTGGAACTTGGACATGGTTCCTCAGCCAAGGCTTCTCTTATGTTCACAACACTAACAGTTGAAATGTCCAAAACTTGACAGCTGTATTGTGACCTCACCCCCCCCCCCCCAATCTAGGATGGACCCCACTTAAATGATGACTGTTTCCTGGTAGTTCTAGGTGTAGGTAAGAAAAATGGGCTCTGGAGATGATGTGTAAAATGTTTAGCACAGTGTGTGTTCCATAAATGTAAGTACATTTTTCTTTGCGTCCTTGAGTTTGGGAGACCTAGGAATAAGATTGAATGCAGTTTTGATTGCCCCTACTCCCTTCTTTAATACTGAAGATTCTTCCTCCTACCCCCAACCTCCAATGAAACTGAAGTGGAATGGACATGTTAACCTTTTCTTAATTCCTCCTGGTACTGACAGCTGAGGCGCAGCCCAAGGTAGTCAAAACCTGGCCAGCAGGCAGGGCAGAGACTTAGCTTTGATGGCTGCACCTTTGAACTGGCCTTTACAAGCAGCAGCCCTTCCTTTCCTCCTGCTTGTAGCAAGCTCTGTGTGGACCGATGAAAAGCTATCAGACCTAATGTTCTTGGAAGAATAAGAAATAGCACTAGGTAGCAGTAGTTTATGGCCCATCACCTTGGGTTTGGCATTTTATTTATAATCAAACTTTGAGTTTATTTATTGCTTTTTCTTTGAAGAAGCAAAAGCTTTTTTGTCCCTTATTATTTCATTAATCCTTACATATCTCTGAAGTTATCAGAATTTGGTGCATTAAATATTATCCCCATTTTATGGCTGAATAAATGGAGATGGTATTTAAGTTTCAAGTGGGTTGGTGCCTGAATTGGGACTTGAATTGGGTTTCCCTTATGTTACGTTTCACTGATTCCTTTAAAGGGAAAAAGTGGAAAAATGTATATATATTTTGGAACCTGAAGGGCCTAAAGTTACCACACCATTTGTGCTTTTATGATTCCTAGATAGCTGATATGGCTAACACGTACTGAGTACTGTGTGACACTATACCAGATAAGTCTCTGTTTTACAGATAATGAACTAGGGGTAAGCGTGGCTCCAGATTAGGGAGTGACAGTAAGTGACAAAGTCTTGGCTGAAAGTAGGGCTGGGACTACAGCTTGGCCTGTCCAAGTCTAAGTGTGGTCACTTTCACCCCCAAGCTTTACTGGGGAGTAGCCAGCCACACCCAGAGTCCCCAGCACCACTTGCTGCCACCCTCCCACTCTCCCTCAGTTTGATGGGCTGTGGTTATTATCCTGGGGCTTTATTTGTTATTGAAGTACATTTTTCACTCCCTGGTCTTTAACCCTAGCCAGGTGGAGGTTCATTAATTTAGAAAAAATAATAGAGCTGAATAAATATCTATAGTTGGAGAGTGTGAAATACTTAAAAAGACCAGATGGGGAGAATAGGAACAGAGAATCAAGGTGGTTTGTGAACACACAAAATTCGTGATGCTCTAACTTAAGGGAGATCTTTTGTGCCCAGGCTTTTTTTTTTTTTTTTAACTTAAACTGCAGTTTGAAATCGTAAACCTGGAGGCACTTGGGCTGAAATCTGTGCGGTAGATAAGTCTCTCGATTTCCACTTGAGATGGCAAAGTTGAGAATCTGATTCCTTTTAGGTCTCTGGTTTATGCACAGAATACAGTTGTGGGGAGTGCAGGGAGATTATTCAGAATTCTTTCTAAAGTCTTGTGGGCTTCCCCTATCCCTCGCCCACCCCTTGTTATCTCTGGTTCCACTTTTCAGATATCAGCTCTAATCATGTGGAATTGGGTGGAGGGGACAGGAGAGTGTTCATGCCCTTGTGTGCCTAGTCACATGGCTTACTGTTTTCTTGGGTGGCCTTTAGCTCTCTTTATGGGCAGAGGTTTAAAGTCATCATTTTCAAGAAGTTTGGGATGGAGGACAGGGAGAATGTCGTCCCAAACCCTGCAGTTCATTGACTTTTGTTACTGGAGAGTTTCACAGAGGAGAGGAAATTGCCACTGCTTCAAAAAATGGAAAGTGGTGATATCAGATTAAAGAAAGGGGCAGAAGAAGTACCTGGGGAAGGTGGGAAGAGGAACAGATAGGAGCCTCTGCATTGGTAAGTGTAACTGAGTCTTCTTTATTTTTCCGTCCAGTGTAGTATCCCTCTGGTGTGCCGGCCTCACGGTCAGCCCCAGGGTCAGTAGAAAGGTGCAAACATTCACAAAAGGTTTCATTTGTGAATGAAACTCAGGGAAGAAGGCTTTTTAGTGTCTGTTTAGTTTTATACCCAGGTAGGGTTGGGTCTGATGAGTCCTGCAGGGAGAGGGAGGTGCAGCCAAGGGTTACCTAGGGTTGACTTTCCCTTACTGCTTCAAAGTAAATAATACAGATGTAAATGGCCAAGTGACATTTTGGTTGGTCTTGTGCACTATTTTGCCCCTGCCTCTTTTCTGTGGTGACTTTTTTTTTTTCCTACGGTGACTTTAAGCAGAGCATAGAAGAGCCTTGAGTGCCAGGAGGTGTCTCCATTTCAGTGTCAGGAGCTGGGGGAGGGAGGAGGAGCAGAGGCATCCAGGAGAAGACCCAGAGGAGAGGCTGCCTCCTAGCACCCACAGTCCTCCTGGGTTTAACAGTAAACCTCCTTTGCACAGACTGCCCCAGCCTAAAAGAATCACTCTGCAAAGGGCTGGCCAACACTTGTCCCTGTCTGCTTTTACTTCCCCTCTTTGCCACCAAAGAAGCATTGCTGTGATTGAGGAGAATTGTTGGGTTTGCGAGTGGGAAAGGGAGAAGAGTGGGGAGAGCAGCATAGTGACAGTGACGACGATGGCAAAAATGGCAGCAGATGCTGAGAGTTGACTGTGTGCCAGGCTCTGCTCCAGGCATCCACCTGGCCCTCACGGCAGCCCCACAGGGTAGGTGCTTTAGGCTCCTGTGGTCACCTATGAGGAAACTGAGGCACTTAGTGACCTGCCGAGGGTCTCAGCTGGAAAATGTTGGAGTCAGGGTTCAAACTCAGACATTTGGTTCCAGAGTTTGTACCCTCAAGGACCAATTAAAGACCACTGCCTCGGGGGCTGACTGCTCTTCAGATTATACACCATTTTGGGCACTCCACCTTATATCCACCTGCAGTGTCACATTTACCCCTATTTACTTTTGGGTGCACATGCTGTCTCTTTCTCTTTCTCTGGCTCTCTCTCATGTATCTCCCACCTCTCCCTCAACCCCCTTACTGTTGGGCTCACTCTTACTGTAGGGTTGGGTCTGATGAACCCTGTGGGGAGAGGGAGGTACAGCCAAGGGTTACCTAGCATTGACTTTCCCTTACTGCTTCACAGTAAATAATACAGATGTCAATGGCCAAGTGACATTTTGGTTGGTCTATCCATCTGAAATGGCACTAGAGAGATGCATTTAGGTAACTGGCTTGTTCCTTTAAAATGCTGGCCTCCCTGAAAGGGCCAAGTAGGAGGAGGTAATTCTGGAGTGCCTGGGGCTGAACATGGGCCCCAGGGGGCTTCCTAGAGGGGGCACCAAGGATAATATAAGGGTCTTCAGGGACCTGGGTGGGGGAGGGGGATGCGGGCCGTGGGATTCAGAAAGAGTGTTGAAGATAGCTCTGCTTCTAGAAAAGTGAGGAAACCTTTCCCCCTTCCCTCCTACTCCTTTTTTCTGTGCCTTGGGTTTCTGGTTCCTAAGACCTAGGACATGAGCAAATCCAATCCTTGCCCTAGCTTAACAACTTTATAGAGTATCATATTATTTTTAAACAAACTAGCCTGGGATACTAACCACTATTTATAATTGGGACTTTTGAAATAGAACCTGTTAACCCAGTTTGGTAATGACTGGCCAGAGTTGCTTAGTTCCCTGTGAAAAAGGAAAAGGGAAGTGCTTTAACTAATGACATGGACACATGTTCGTTTGTTTCCAAAACACATAGACTTTTCTCAAAACCAGCCTTGGGGAGGTAGGAAAAAATCAGCCTCTGTCTTTGGCACTGTGAGCACCTTTGGACAGGTAGGGCCTGTGGACAATTATATGGTAATGACCATAATAGCTCCCACTTACTGAATGTTAGTGGGGGCAGGACACCATGCACACAGCATTTCTATTCTTTGGGTATGTAGTGTCTCCATTTTGCAATAAGGAAACTGTTCCAGAGAGGTTCAAGTCTATAAACCCAGGAAATTGCAGGAGCTGGATTACTCCAAATCCAGCGCATTTAAATACTTTGCTGTAAGGTGAAATATTGAGCAACAGGAAGAGGATTGGGGAAGGGGAAAATTTACAAGATGGCACCTTGAAACAGTGTCCTCACTGGGCTGGCACCTATTCCTGTTGGGGAGGTAGACACAAGAGGCCTGGAGCCAGGGAATGAACCATAGGATTGGGAGCCTCAGAGTTTTAGAAGGTTTGCCTGCTCTATACAAGGCACATGCCAGATAATTGAGATGGAGTCTGCCTGCCAGAGGTCCCTGTGTTTTAGGAGAGGCAGACATAGAAAACCGTAGTGTGCTGGCATAAGTGACTTATCTGTATAGGGAACCCTGAGGCTGGAGTGAAAAACAAATTTATACTCACTAGTAAAATATTACTTCTTAATTTGGTTTTGTTGATCCTGTGTACTTATAATTCAGAATTTCTAGATCTTAGTGCCTGTGCAGTTGTTACTGGAATGTTTGTGTTTTGCATGCAGAGACCTTTGCAGCTCCTCTCTGAGGACCAGCCCTGAACCCAGGTGCTGGAAAGTTTGGGGCCATGGCCCCTTGTCTTGTGGGCTGCCCTTAGACCCCTCACCTCTGCAGAGAGTTGGGCTTAACAGGCTTGTCCTTGCCCAGTCACTGCTTGCCAAGAGATAAAGGTGCTCCTGTGGATGGGATGGCCTTCCCTGGGGTACATGCAGTCTGACTGTGCCCATTCCCAGCAGTACTAGACTTGGAGGTGCAGAATTGGTGCTTTGGGAATTAGATTGCATCCTTTTACCTCCAAGACTCCTTTCTAACTGTGGGACCGTGATGCTGTGCCCTACTGTGACCTTGGTACCTAGTTTTGGCCTCGCAAAGGATGTCAACTCGCTTGTTATCATTTCGCCACATCCCCTCTCTCACTTCTCCATCGCGCCCTAAGCTTTTCTCTTTGCTGTGTGCTGTATTTGGAAGCCTATGTTTTGTGGAAAATGGCTTAATAGGACTCGTTATTGCTGGATATGCATAGTGAGCGCCAGCATTTGCTTGTGTTTTTTGTTTTTTATTTTCCAAGACTTTCCAAGATTAGGTCCATTCAAATAGAAATAACTTGCATCTCCTGGAAATAAGTTACATATCTATTCTCTGCCCCTGCTCTATGAAATGAGTTGATTGCTCTATTTAGTAATAACACTTAGGACCATTTTACATGCTGCTAATGAGAAATGTTCTCTGTCCATGACTAGTGATCCCAGAGAAAAAGGGTATTCATTGCTTTATGCAAACTTGGTGTCTGGAAATTTGGTTTTACCCCTGAAATATAATTTTGTTTACGTGTACTTCTTGGCTTTAAATTGAACTCTTCATATTAAAGGTATTTTGCTGCAGAATTCTTCCTTAAATTTTAGTTTTTACTTTTACTTTTGCATTCCACCATCTGTGGGAATGCCTGCGTGTCACTTACCTGTCTTGCTCCCTCTATCCCCCACACCCTGCATGCAGGTTCAGAGCCACAGCTGTTACCAGCCCTGCCTTTGCAACCTCTGGTTTGCTGGTCTGACAGCCAGCCAGGGTGCATCCTGGGTGCATCTGGCCTTGCCGGCTGGCCCAGCCTTTGTTCCTGCAGTCTTCATTTGCATGCCAGGAGTCTTTCGGAACTGCCTCAGTCTGCTTCATGTGTAGTCACTTTCCACTTAGGCATGTCTCCAGGCACTTTGTGAAGGCTTCTATGAGATCCAAACACTTGGGCCTAGGCCATAGGCAGGAAAATCCAGGGTGGAATATATAGATTGTTCCTTGATAGAAGAAGAAAGGAGGCCAAGGGATTTGGCTTAAAACTTCTCACATTGGGCTATGGGAGAGGTGGGAAAGACTCATTTATTGGGAGTCTACTTTATAAATACCCTTTAAGACATTATCTAATTTACGCCTTCCAACAATTTTAGGAAGACCAGTATGCAATGCCCACTTAACAGCTCTAATAACATGGGGCTCTGTGAGGTTAGATGACGTACCTGAGAGCTTCCAGCTGGTGGAGGTGAATTAGATTACAACAGGCAAAATATGCAGTGGGTAAGAGCATGGACATTGGAACCTGACCAGGTTGCCCTGCTTCCTAGAGTGTGTGCCCTTGGGTGTGTCCTCAACATCTCCAGGCCTCATCTTCCTCTTTTGCATGATGTCACAGTGGTCCTACTTAGCCCGGAAAGGCAGAAGCTCCAAGAATGCCTCTAGATGCATGGTAAGTACGCAGGGCATTGCTGATCTGTGTTTATGGCATTTGGAGTGGAATACCAAGGCTTTGGATTTCTTTTCACCCAGGGGAGCATGTGTGTATGAGGAGCCAGAAACAGGTTTCTTTGATGCACTTGTGTAAGAATGATCGGAACCAACTCCAAGGCGCAGTTCTCTCCCATCCTTCCGACCCTCTCCTCAGCAGGCCAGATGGAGAGCTCCTCCTCTACCCCTCCTAACTTGTAACTACCTTTTGAAAGTCCTCCAAAGTCTACCTCTCCCCAGCTCCTGCTGTCAGTCTCCGTACTCCCTGCCTCATTCCCTGGTGCTCTGAAGACTTCATTCATTTATTCATTCATTTATTATCTGTTGGGCCCCTCAGGTATGAGAAGTGTAAGACCTTGTCTCTCCCTTCTCACGAGGAACTTACCTATGTCAGAAGATACAATAAGAATATACAAATGGTTGGGTGAAAGGGCAAAAAAGCTATGAAATACCAAGATGGCACATACAATGTGACTTCAGTGTTGGGGGAAAACCAGGATAACCTCTAGTGCTTTGTGCAAGTCTCTTAAGTGCATTGTCAGCCCTGCAAGTTGGGTGGTTCTGGATTCTCCCTCCTCTCCAGATGAGAACAGCATCTTGTCCAGGGTATGCAGCACATGAGAGAGGGGCCTGGGATTTAAGGCCCTGTCCTCATGGACTCTTGTGGGCCTACACAGGCTATGGGTTTGAACCGCCTCCTGGGTCGTTGGAGGGGTTATCTAGGTGAGATGAGGGCACTGGTTATGGGCAGAGGTTTAGGGCTGAGAGTGAGATGCTGCATTCCTGGCCAGCAAGGGCCAGCCCACTGGCTTGGATCAGAGTTCATTATTTATGGAGCACTGTGCCAGGCACTGTCTGGGTGTTGGGAGATGAGTAAGGCATGCTCCTTACCCTCTGGAGCCTTATTGTAGCTGGGGAGACAGAGACACAAATAGATGATTTCAGAGCAGTGTGGCCAGAGCTTTGATGAGGGTAAGTATAGGGTGCTGTGGGAGAGGGTGAAGGAGCCACAAAATGTTCCTGAAGGAGAGCTGAGTCTTGAAAGATACGTTAGCAGGGCTGGCAGTTGATGGCAAGAAGGGTTTTCCAAAAGGTGGAGGGTAGCATAAACAAAGACCAGGCCTGGAGGGCTTTTCTTTTTTCTTTTTTTTTTTTTAAACTTTTT
>PVIY010063655.1:0-10429 GCA_004026745.1 Myrmecophaga tridactyla | reverse complement strand
AACATAAATAAATACAGGATTCTCTATATTCGTCCACTGATTTACTGTTCTGTCTGTATGAAAGTATACCATTGTTTTTCATTATTATCTGCTTTGATTAGGGATAACTCATAAGTACTCTTCAGATGCCTTTTCCATTGTCAGTTGAAAGTTTCTTTTCTTACTAAATTTTTCTAATACAGGAAGGTATATATAATGGTATATTTATCTTTTATCTGATGACTTAGGTGAAATCAACACAGGTCTTAATAGATGTTCAGATCTCTTTGATTTTCTAGGTATAAAATCACGTTGCTTAAAAGAATGAGAATTTTGTCTCCTCTAATCTTTATGCATGCGGTTTCTTTATTTTTCACTGGCATGTAGCTCCAGCTGAACAATACAGCGCAACAGTGATAACAGGGGCCTCCTTGCCTTACCTTTTAAATAATATTGGCAGAAATGAAATTCTTACATTCTAAGTTTCATTTATATGTCAATTTTTGGATGTTTAAAATGTCAACTTCATAATTTTTAAGAAAAAATGTCAATATATTTAAATAATATATATCACAAACATAGGCTATTCCTAATATGAATGGAATCTCAAAATCCGGAAGTTTGATATAAGGAGGCGGATCACGCTAGCCAAAAGTCGGATTTGTTTGCAAAATGGAAATCCTTAAATTAACATTGATGTGACTTTGCTCTGAAGATTCTAAAAATTTCAGCTGAATTTTTGGGTAACAAGAAACATTCATTAGGTTTGATTCTCATTTTGTTCCATCTTCACCCTCTGTTCACACAGACCTATAAGCAGTGGTAGAGTTACGGGGGGCCTGGTATGAAAACATTCTGATTAAAAGAAAGACCAAGCAGCCTCTTCCCAAGGGACAAAAAACAGGCTAAGAAATCATGAACAACCTAAGAAGAATCCTTAGAAAGAGAATTGCGGAGAATTTAGACAAATGAAGCCACTTAGAAATCCCTAAGAACATGTGGGAAACCTCTGGTATCTAATTCAGGGAGCAACCTATAATTTTTCAACTTTACCCTCTTAGATTTTACTCCCTATCAGTTTCTCTGCAGTTTCTTAACGTATATATTCTTAAAAATCAGAACAAATAGCAAAGGGAAATTTCATAAGCTAGAGGATAGGAAAGAAGCTGTCTTGACAAAATTGCCTTTTGCATTTACTCCATGCTTCTCCAAACCCATCCAGGAAGTCCAAAGACATGGAGATAAAGAACTACAGCAGCAGCACCACAGGGTTCATCCTTCTGGGCCTCTCCTCCAACCCTCAGCTGCAGAGACCCCTCTTTGCTGTTTTCTTCACCATGTACCTGGTTACCATAGTGGGAAACATCCTCATCATCCTGGCCATCCACTCTGACTCTCGGCTCCATACCCCCATGCACTTTTTTCTCAGCAACTTGTCCTTCATGGATATCTGCTTCACAACAGTCACTGTGCCCAAGATGCTGGTGAATTTACTCTCAGAGACAAAGGCTATCTCCTATGTGGGCTGCCTGGTCCAGATGTACTTCTTCATGGCCTTTGGAAACACTGATAGTTACCTGCTGGCCTCCATGGCCATAGATCGGCTGGTAGCCATCTGTAAACCCTTCCACTACAATGTGGTCATGGACCTACGACGTTGCCTCCTCATGTTACTAGGTTCTTGCACAATCTCACACCTGCACTCCCTACTCTGGGTGCTGCTCATGTCTCATCAGTCTTTCTGTGCTTCTCACATCATTAAGCATTTTTTCTGTGATACCCAACCTGTGCTAAAGTTGTCCTGCTCTGACACCTCTACCAGCCAGATGGTGGTGATGACTGAGACTCTGGCTGTCATCATGACCCCTTTCCTGTGCATCCTCTTTTCCTACCTGAGGATTGTCATCTTTGTGCTCAGAATTCCCTCTGCAGCCGGGAAAAGGAAGGCCTTCTCTACCTGTGGCTCCCACCTCACTGTAGTGACCCTGTTCTATGGTAGTGTCATCTATGTCTACTTTAGGCCTCTGTCCATGTACTCGGCAGTGAAGGACCGGGTGGCCACAGTTATGTTCACAGTGGTGACACCCATGCTGAACCCTTTCATCTACAGTCTGAGGAACAAGGATATGAAGAAGGGTTTGGGGAAATTAAGGGATAGAATACATTCATAGAAAGAACAAAATGATAAAATTTCATAACTAGGAAATGACCTTATAGATTTCCAGGTTATCCTTCCCTCCTGCTCATTTTCCTCTTTCCACCCAAAGATGCCATGAGAGGTGGTGCCAGCTAGCAGAAAGAGCACTGGCCTGGTAGTCCGAACACTAGGTTTCTCTCAAAGACCTTCACCAAACATATGTTCAATTCCATGTCAGATATGTCTAGGAATGCAGAATTCATGAAAAGAGTTTCTGCCATCTTCAGTTGATTGACAGCCATAAAATGGAATAAAGCTATCCCAAAGGAACACTTCCATAAGCCTGAATATGTTCAGTACTCAGAGAGTACATCATGACCTTTATCTGCCCAAAGAAATGAAATCTGTATGGGTTTGGAAGGTATTTGGGGAGGACTTCTTGGAGGAAGTGATCTAAGATCATCCTGAGTAATGGACTAAATTTACCCAGATGAAGGCACAGAAGGTAAGCAAATATGGCGAACACTTCATATAGTAGGAACCACCCAGCCATGTAAAGGCAATATATATTGGAATATGTTTAGAGGAACAGTGTAAAGAAATAGGAGGTTAAAGCTTTGTGAGCAATGTGAGAGAAAAGAAAAGAAGGCTGGAAACCACTATGAGCTATCACTTCACACCGTGAGGATACAGGGGGGAAAATAGACCTAATGCAAATTATAAACTATAGTTAATAGCAATATTATAATATTCTTTCATCAATTATAACAAATTTACTATACCAGTACTAAGCGTCAATAATAAGAAGATATAAAGGGCATGGATTTTTCTTTTTGGAACAATGAGAGTGTTCTCAAATTGATTGGGGTGATAAATGTACAAATCTGTGATCACACCAAGAGCCACTGATTGTACACTTTGGATGAACTGCATAATATGTGAATAAAACTGTTTAAAAATAAAAATAATAAAAAAATCTTATGAGATTTGAAACCAGAACAAGCAGAGAAGAGCCAACAGACATCACCACGGGCATTCCCAAGTGACAGAGGGATCTTGGATGCCAGCAGCCTTTCCTACAAGAAGTAGCTAATGATTTCTTGCCAGGAGCAAAAACTCATTTGAGAGAGAAAAACAGACTGGCCATCTCCAATGTTCAAAAGATATTAATAAGGCAAAAAAAAAAGAAATGTGAATATGGTTCCATTAAGACTGAACCCCATATGAAAGGATCCATAAGGCTTTGGAGATAGTTGTGATACAAGATATGATGGCTCCACAATTAGAGGAAGAACAAGGAGAGAGCCCAGTGATGGCAGAGATATGCAAGACCCCCACGATTTGCAGGACCACAGAGACGTCAGAGACCTTCAGAACCACAGAGACAGAAGTTTGTGCGATGTACAGAACATGAGGGACCTCAGGGACTTTCGGGATCTAGGAGTCTCTAGGGAGTTTTGGAGTCACCAGGACCCTGTACCCAACAGATACCAAGACATTAGAGACTCATGTACAGGAGAGAAAGCTCTTATGACTGATACTTGCAAATGGATGACTATTGCAGGAGGAAGGATGACTCTTACTTTGACCATTACAGAGATAGCTTTGAGGGATGAGGTCCTCCAGGTCCAGAAAGTCAGTCTCGTGGAAAAGAATATCTGAAATGTGAGGCTCAGTTTACAGAATAGCTTTATCGTCAATATTTTGAGGAAATACAGTGATGCTTTGATGCCGAGAGGCCCATCTATTATTTCCTGATGGTCGCCAACAAGCAAACTAAAGATTATGCTGAATCTTTGGGGCAGAAGGTGTGAGACCTGGACATGGTAGTAGACTTGCTCTTCCTCAGTGTAGAAGTGTCGCTATCATAAGCTTTGAAGGATGTTAGCAAGGAAGGGTCTCCTTTTGCTATTGTCATGACCAGCATCAACAAATTCACTGTAACTGCACAGTCAACATCATATTTGGAACCCAAAAAATCATCACAACATGCCCCAAGCAGACACCATGGTGCAGGTGGCCAAAAATTATGAGCGCTACAAGAATGAGTGCCCAGAGAAGGAACATGAGGAGATTGCCAGACGGGCAGCCAAGATGACCCCATCTTACAGGAAAGGAGTGAGTAGGCTCTGTGGAGGAAGGGAGAAGGGGAACTCTCCAGCCAACTAGAGCGTCAACAACCTGCTTGTAGACAACAGGTACCTCACTGCTAAAAAGACTGACAATATCATCAACTATCTCCAAGAGGGAAGGAGTGGCTTATGAGGAGCAGAACCTACTCTCTGCCTGGCCCAATTTTCCATCAACCATGCAGGGTGACCTCAGGTGCCTTGCAGAAGATATAGCAAATCTCCTAACAGCTCCAGAGTAGCCTAGTGCTCTCTTCTGCTACACCTACACCAACTGCAACCCCACCACCCAGCAACAGCTTCAGGCCACAATCTTCCACTCTTCAATACTGGCATGGTTGCAGGCAATAGCAGCTCTGCATTCCCCTCTGTTGATGCTGAAGGCACTCAGACCCAGAATTTTTCCACAGCAGCAAATAGCCAGCCTCAGCAAAGACCACAGGACTCTAGCCCTCAGCCTCCACATAATTTGGGACAGACAGGATCTGCCTATCCTGTGGCTCCTTCCCAAGGGTTCCTTGGCCAGCCTTCCAGTCGCCTTGCACCTGCCAGGAACATCATTAGCCAGAAGCCTATGTCTTCTAAAGGTATCAGCTTTGACAATCCAAGTGTATAGAAGGCCCTGGACACCCTGATCCAGTGTGGCCTTGCTCTTTCCCACCTTATTAGCCAGACCACAAGCACAGGTGGTGCTGCCACAGGCCCTCATGGGATTTTACCAGAGCCATTACTGAGGCTAAACCTCTCAACTACTCTCAGTCCCCTCTACCTCTGGCCTCTTCCCACTTATTGTGTTCGAAACAGAGTTGTTTGGAAGATGGTCTTTGCAGCTATTCAGGTCCACACTGAATGTCATAAGTTTCTTCCACCAACTCTCTCCTCTGCTTAAGGAATGTTGCTTATTCTATTTAGGGGTGTGATTGTTGTTGGCTTCTGTTTTCTGTGGGAACTTGTTGTTTTGTTTTAGAAAATAAATGTTTCTGAGGTCTCTTGGTCTGTACAGGTATCTGAGCTCATTTTACATGTGATGGATTTCTCTCAACACTTTGTCAGCTGGCTTGTGGGGAGGAAAGGAAGAAGCAGCAAGGTCCCATGCTGGCTGAGTTTGGAGCAGCATTTCTCTGTCACTGCTTTGGTTCCTTTTGATTCTATGGAGATTCTCAGCCTAGACCAGTGCCTACCAGCTCCAAAGCTCCTGCCTGGAATGCAGAGTGACAGGCACAGTAATGTCATGGCCTGCCCTCCATGGGTGGGGCTGGGGGAGATGGCTGAGGTTTCATAAATCACCTGTTCTGGAGGTGGTGAGGAGTAGCCCTGGCAATCCGTACCCAAGAGCTCTTATGCCTCATCCAGGTTTGTTTGGTTGTGTTATTTTCTGTTTGGTTTTCTTCCTTTGTTTTTCTGTTTTCTTTTCATTGGAGGATCTTCTGTGGACTTAACTCCATTCTTGAGCAGTTTTAATACAAACTGTGAATTTGCACACCAACCACTTCTACACCCTTTGAAGTTTCTGTTAGCATGTCCCTTCCCAGTGGTAGTTTCATGGACTCAGCTCTGAGAAGGCAACACTAGGCTCTGGTAGTCAACACCCATTTTTTTCAGTAATTGATTTTAAAGGGCAGGCTTTTGTTACCATCTAACTTCTTATTCTGTTTTCTGAGCACCAGGACCCAAGGACCATTTTGATATCAGACTTTGAGTACGTGGGCATGTTCTTGCTACAGCTTTGAGACAGAGTAAAATTGTCAGAGGGAGGGCCTCTTGCTGCTGCTTTAAAATGGAACCACAAGAATCTTCCCTCTAGGGATAGTGCTCATTAGAGTCCATTGGATCACCATCTCAAGGGGGCGAGAGAGAGCAATGAGTGGATTCAGCTTTATCTCTGCCTGTAGTTGAAAAAGTCAATGGTTTCAAAAAATGAAGGTCCCAAATGGCAGTATTTTATGTTCTGACCTGTTTGTGTCACATAGTGTTTTTTCCTCTTCAGAACTCTTGTGTCGTTAATAAGATGAGATGATCATTTTATTTTAATTAAAATGAAAAAGTTAAAAAAAGAACTGATTGGATAAAGCAGAACTGAGAGGGAAATTTATAGCCCTAAATGCCTACATTAAAAAAAAAAAGAAGAAAGCCCATTATGCAAAAAACAGAAAAATATAAGTGCTAGAGATGATGTGGAGAAAGACGTACCCTTGTTCACTGTTGGTGGGAATGCAAAATGACATAACCACTCTAGAAGGCAGATTGGCAGTTATTCAGGAAGCTAAATATAGAATTGCCATATAATCCATCAATCACGTTACTACTATATTCCGAGGATCTGAATGCAAGGATGAAAAGACATTTCTGCAGTGATATTTATAGCAGCATTATTCACGATTGCCAAGAGATGGAAACAGACCAAATGTCCATGGAAGGACAAGTCAATGAACAAACTGTGGTATATACATATGATAGAATATTATGCAGCCGTAAGACAGAATAAAGTCAAGATGCATAAAACAATGTGTATAAATCTTGAGGACCTTATTTTGAGTGAAATTAGCCAGAAACAAAAGTCAAATACTGTATAGTCTCACTAAGATGGATTCACATTAATGAGAGAATTTTGAAAGTTAAAGTTGAGAACACAGGTGTGCTGGTTTGAAAGGAAGCATGCCCCCTAAGAAAAGCCATGTTTTAATATAAATCCCATTTCATAAAGGTAGAATAATCCCTATTCAATACTGTATGTTTGAAACTGTGATTGGATCGTCTCCCTGGATGATGTGATTTAGTCAAGAGTGGTTGTTAAACGGGATTCGGTAATGACATGTCTCCACCCATTTGGGTGGGTCTTGATTGGTTTATTGGAGTCCTATAAAAGAGGAAATATTTTGGAGAAAGAGATTCAGAGAGAGCAGAGAATGCTGCAGCACTATGAAGCAGAGTCCACAAGCCAGCAATTTTTGGAGATGAAGAAGGAAAATGCCTTCCGGGGAGCTTCATGAAACCAGAAGCCAGGAGAGAAAGCTAGAAGATGATGCCATGTTCACCATGTGCCCTTCCAGCTGAGGGAGAAACCATGACTGTGTTCACCATATGCCTTCTCATTTGAGAGAGAAACCCTGAACTTCATCGGCCTTCTTGAACCAAGGTATCTTTCCCTGGATGCCTTAGGTTGGACATTTCTATAGACTTGCTTTAACTGGGACATTTTCTTGGCCTTAGAACTGTAAACTAGCAACTCATTAAATTCTCCTTTTTAAAAAACCATCCCATTTCTGGTATATTGCATTCTGGCAGCTAGCAAATTAGAAAACAGGTTATAAGGTGATAGAAAGAGGGTAGAGATTGAGCATTTGATGCTGAAGGAGTACAGAATGTTCAAACTGGATTGACTGTAAAGATCCAAAAATGGATAGCACAATACTATCTGACGGTAGCACAATATTGTAAGTACACTAAATGAAGTTGAGTATGAATACGGTTGAGTGAGGAGGGCCAGGGGCATGTATGACTCCAGAAGGAAAGATAATAAATAAAGACTGTGATGGTGTAACTTAGTGAAGTCTAGAGTGGACAATATAAGAATGTTTTTGCATGAGGGAAATAAATGAATCTCAACATTGCACTGTTGAAAATGAGATTGTATATTGAAAATATACAATCAATGCAAACTAGGGTCTACAGTTAACAGTAACATTGTAATATGCTTCTATTGAATGTAACAAAGGCAAGATGACAAAGCTAAATATCAATACACAGGGACATGGGGGACCCATATAGGATACTTTGCAGAAGAAAAGGAAATGTCCTCATATAGACTGTGCTGGTGAACGCATGGTTTTGTGATTATACCAGGAACCATTGATTTTTTTACTTAGGTTGCATTGTATGGTATGTGAATAAAACTGTTTAAAATGAACAGAGAGATATGGGTGCTGGAGAAAAGGAGGAGAGAGAGATGTACCAGAGTGGTGCAGCCCCTCCAGAGAGCAATATAGTGCCCTCCTCTACAGGAGGCTGGGGATGGGGTTGTCATATGATCCTGCAACCCCATTGTTACATGTATACATGAAGTAACTGAGAGCTGGGACATGAATGGACATTTGCAAACTGTGTTTATGTTGGCAGTATTTGCAATTCGCAATGGATGGAGGTGGCCTAAGGGTACATCAACTGGGTAACAGAAAGGGGAACTGTGATGGGTATACATAATGGAACACTGTATGGCTACAAGAAGGAATGAAGTTGTGAGGCACGCAAGTAGGTGAATGAAACTTGAAGACACTATGTTAAGTAAAATAAGCCAGAAGCAAAAAGACAATATTATAATGCCTTACTAATATGGACTAACTATACTCTGTAAACTCTGAGAATTGCATTTGAGCACATTTGTTATCAGGGGAAGGTGTGTTGTAAAAGTTCCTAGATTGTAAGCTCCTATTTGAACATTTACAAAGCCTTAGCTAGACTGAAGAAGAAAAAAAACAAAGAATATGCAAATATATAAAATCAGAAATGAAAAGAGAGACCTCAGTACTTATCTCACAGAATAAGCAGGTTCATAAGAGGAAATTATGAACAACTGTTGTCCAAAAATTAGAAAACTTAGATGAAATGGTGATTTCCTAGAAACACACAAACAACCTACATAGACTCTAAAGGAAACAGGAGACCTCAACAGACCAATTACAAGTAAAGAGATTAAATCAGTCATCTAAAACCTCAGAACAAAGCAAAGTCCAGGGCCAGACGGACTCACAGGTGAATCTTTTCCATCACTCCAAGAAGAATTAATACCAATACTGCTCAAACTCTACCACAACATCGAAGAGGAAGGAACACTACCGAATTCATTCTATGAAGCCAATATCAGTCTAATAGCAAAGCCAGATAAAGATACTACAAGAAAAGAAAATCACACACCAATTCTTCTAATGAATAAAGATGCAAAAATCCTCAACAAAATACTTGCAAATTGAATACAAGAACACAGCAAAAGAGTTGCACACCATGATTAAGCTGGTTTTATCCCAAGCATGCAGGGATGTTTCAACACAAGAAAATAATTGAATGTAATACACCTCATTAAAAAAATTGAAGGGGACTTCCGGGTCAAGATGGCGGCTTAACAACGTGCACATTTTAGTTCGTCCTCCAGAACAACTACTAAATAACCAGAAACAGTACAGAACAGATCCTGGGGACACGTCAGTGACCAGACACACAGCGTACCCCAGTCTGGACCAGCTGGACTGGCTGCGAGCACCCCCTAGAACAGTGAGTTCCCAAAGCTGTGGCAGCCAGTGCCCCTCCCCCACAGGCCGCTTCCTGTGGAAAGGAAAGGACTTTACCAGCAGCAGGGACTGGGCACAATCAAATGCCAATTGTGGAACTAATTAATAAATTCTGACTACTAAAAATAGGCCCCCAGCTTAGGTGAACCTGATCAAAGCGGAGGTTGCTCATTTTTGCCCCAGTGCCAAGGGAGCAAGACTGACAGAAAAAGGGGGGGAAAAAAAGAAGGAAACAGAGGTTTTTGTGGCTGTGTATCTACAAAGGCTTGACTGCCTCTAGATACAGCGGCAGGACTTTTCAGGCTGCAACTGCCCCAGGCATAGGCAGAAGTGAGCTCTTTGGGGGGCTTATCTGGAGCCTGTGCCTTCCCTAGGAGAGGGGTGAAGCCCCACCCAGGTGGAATCCCTCCATCAAGGAATTCACACACCAGGGCTTGGTAATTTGAAGCCATTAAAACCAACCTACAACCTCTCCTCTGTCTCCACCACGCCCCCAGCAGGGAGAGTCTGCCAAAGTTAAAGGTACCACATCATCTTATGCTGGTGGGACCTGCAGTCAGACAAGTGCCACATACTGGGCAGGATAAGAAAAACAGAGTCCAGAGACTTCACAGGAAAGTCTTTCAACCTGCTGGGTTTCACCCTCAGGGAAAACCGATGCAGGTGACTCTTTCCTCCTGATAGGAGGCCAGTTTGGTCTGAGGAAAATCTGGCTGGGGTCAATAATATCTAAGTAGACCCTCCTAAGTCGGGGGGGTGGGGCAGGGAAAGGCACCATACAAGCAGGGCAAGAAACAAGAAAACAAGAACTGAAAAATTCTCCTCTGTTAAACAAAACTTAAGCTAAAGGTCCAGATAAAGCTGAACGGAATGTCAAAGAACAGATAGACAACAAATTCATT
>PVIY010063654.1:0-10431 GCA_004026745.1 Myrmecophaga tridactyla | reverse complement strand
CAGAAGGGTGAAGGCAGGTGGTGATGAGAGGGGATGATGGCAGGTTGGCCTTAAGTGTCCAGCTTGTGTGTGAGGCTATGGAAGGTGGCGTTACTGTCCAGCAGGAAGTCATCAGGGGCTGCATGTCATGGAATGTGATCATCCATTTTATAATACGGATGATGCCTGGCTCTGTTTGAATTTCAACTCATTCTGTAATTGCTGGAAAAGTGGTGAGGAAATGGAATAGAACTATGTAATTGGGGACACAAAGTGTGGAAAGAATGAGACATTTGAGAACTAGAAGAAACTTCAGCCTCATTTCATTACCGGTGATAACATTGCTATGAGGATGGAATTACACGAAGCTTTTTACATAGTGTGGTCATGGCTCATCCTTCTCAGGATGATGGACACCATGTTCCCTTGTATGTTGGTGAAAGATTTAGAATATTTCACTTCCTATCAAAATTTATCAGAAAACACTTGGTGTATCAAATTTTCAAAACCAGAGTTGATATGATTTTAAAAAATTTACACTTAACATCTTCTCCTGCATCACAGAAAAATAGCAAACAGGTGTTGTATTTATTCTATTTCCTTCTGTGAGGATAATCTTTTATTCCATGGGACAGACACAAGAAAAATAGGAAGGTCAGGGCGAGATGTGGAGACCATGACAGTCAGGAGAAGCAAACCTAGTCTGTAGGAACCTCGGCTCCCAGCCTGGCTCCGTTTTTACCCTCCATCTTTCTCACTCTTCCATTTAACACCTTCTACTGCATCACAGAAAGATTGCAAACAGGTGTTGTACTTATCCTATTCTTTTTGTGAGATATTCTTTTATTCCCTGTGATCATTTTACTTCTGGAGTGTTCAAACTGCTTGATGTTTTGGCTTTGTGAAAGAAATATCACTACTCTTTTTTGGATAAATGTTTTTTTCTCTTTTATTTGATTTTCTGGTCATCAAGGGGTTATATCCTGGTCAGAATGCCACCAGAACCCAGGTAGGCTTCATTCAAAAACAGTCTCTCAGGGAAGACCTGAGCTTATATTCATTCTCGAATCCACTTCATCTTCTTCTTTCTCTGCTTTTAGAGCAGATTTTATTTTCTTTAAACACAGGGGAAAAATGACCAGATCAAAATGAAACTCCTTGTTTACTTGTCCCTGTGGGATTTGCTGGATCAAATTCCAGGTTTCCATTTCTAAGTACTTTCAGAATACGTATCTGATGTTGTGTGTTCTCATAGTATTCACTCCAGACCTACTCCCTGTGGATGGCAGTGGAAAGAGGATGGTGTTAGCCAGGCCAGGAACCTGGAAGTGTTGTGCGTGTGTATGTGCATGTGTGCGTGTGTGTGTGTGTCCATTACTTTGGTTGGGAGAGTCCACAACATACAGGTATCTAAGTTCATAAATTCTAATAGTTGTAGGATATAATACAGAGTCCAAAGGCAAACCTATATATGGAAATAAGAGTGATGCCATTAAATTCCAAGGGATACTCTTGCAAATAAATTTATAAAGTGCAAGACTAGAGGGCGGGCCATGGTGGCTCAGCAGGTTGAGTTCTCGCCTGCCATGCCGGAGACCCAGGCTCACATCCTGGTGCTGGTCCATGCAAAGAAAACAAAAAAACTTGCAACATGTGCAGAAGGAAATCTCTGTGTTTTGAAGTTGCAGCAGCGAGGCTACCTTGTTTTTCAATATTCTCTGACACCATCTCTCATCATTGTACTTCTTAGCAGTTCCCTACCAAACTGTCTGCCTTGTTGACCTTGTACCACCTAAACACTGCCTTTCCTTAGTTCTTTTGCTCTGGACATGCCCTGTGAAGGACATGCACTTCCCCAGATATCCTGCTGGGTCAAGTCTTCTCTTCTAAAATGTCTCTGTTCAGATATCACCTCATGTTGTGGTTTTGCCTGAGCATATTAAGATAAGTAGCCTGGCATGTTCACTCTTTCTCTCCCCCCCGCCTCTTTTTTACCTACTCTCTTTTATTTGAAGCACTTGTAAATAATATGGAATGTTATGATTATGTGTTTATTAGTATATATTATTTCTCCATGATTAAATTGTTGGGAATTTTATTTTCACACTGTATACCCTTTGCTAGACAGAAACTGTGTAAAGTGAGAACTCACTAAGCATTCCTACAAGGAAAGAAAGGATTTCTCTTGAACATATTAGAATTCATAAGGGTTTGGGGAATTATCTGAAAATGTGACAGGAATTCCTAGTTAGAAATCGCTCAGAGGAGACCATAAAAGGGATGACATTCATCAAGCAAATGTGGGAATTAATTTCATGTGGGCAAATTGTAAATTATGGATAAACTAGAAATCACTGATTGCTTGAAAATTACTCATGTTTTTGTCTGTATCTAGAGAGTCACACAAATGGAATGAGGTAATGAAACACGAATTCTAGAATTTCATCTTCTGGGATTTTCAGAGGAACCAGAATCACAATCCTTCCTCTTTGATCTCTTCCTGTCCACGTATCTGGTAACCGTCTTTGGGAAACTGCTCATCATCCTGGCCACCATCACTGACTCCCACCTCCACACTCCCATGTACTTCTTCCTCTCCAACCTGTCCTTTATCGACATCTATTTATCCTCCACTACCATCCCAAAGATTCTGGTGAATATCCAGACACAGAGGAGAGACATAACCTGTGCAGGCTGCCTCACCCAAATATACTTCTTCTTACTCTTTGATGGGTTGGATGACTTCCTCCTCACCATGACGGCCTATGACAGCTTTGTGGGCATCTGTCACTCCCTGCATTACACCGTCACCATGAACCCTCGGCTCTGTGTCCTGCTGGTTCTGGGGTCCTGGGTCATTAGTGCCCTGCATTCCTTGTTACAAAGCTCCATGATGCTGCGGCTCTCTTTCTGCACACACTAGGAAATCCCCCACTTTTTCTGTGAAGTTAATCAGATGGTCCAACTCGCCTGTTCCGACACCTTCTTCAATGACATAGTGGTATATTTAGCAGCTGGGTTGCTGGGTGCAGGACCATTCACTGGCATCGTTTTCTCCTATTCTAAGATTGTTTCCTCCGTACGTGCAATCTCATCAGCTCTCAGGAAATATAAAGCATTCTCCACCTGTGCATCCCACCTCATGGTTGTCTCCTTATTTTATTGTACAAGTATTGGTGTGTACATGAGTTCTTTATCCATGCATTGTGTACATGCAAGTGCACAAGCCTCAGTGAGGTACACAGTGGTCACACCCATGCTGAACCCCTTCATCTACAGTCTGAGAAACAAAGAAATAAATGGGACTCTGAAAAGACTCCTTGGTCAAAAACTATAAAATGTTCATTGCATCTGGGTTTGGAGAAATGCAGTGATTGTAGGGCTCAAACCCTCAGATACATAAATTAGGATTCTTTGAAATTTCAAGGAAGTTAAATATATCATTAAATACTTTGAAGTAAAACTTTAATGTATGCATGCTATCACGAAAGGAGAGATTCATTTCTTGATGATTTTCATCAACTCAAGAAAGAATAAATTTTGAATTCCATGTGCAATGTAAGAATTGGGATGCATGACTGGGTGCAGGTTCCATATTATTGATGGCAAATACAGGTCTTTTAATTCCTCAAACTGAAATATCTGCCCTTTCTCTAAATTTTCTCAAAAAAATATTGAAGGTTTCATTAGTACGCAATCTGTTTGCTGACACTCTCATCCAACTTTTATAGCTTTAGTGTTCAAAGTACCTCATCTGGAAATGATGATTTACTGAAGACCTTGAAATCCAGCCCAGTGATTCCTCTGTGTATGAAGTGCTTGCAGTTAGGGCACAAGTGAACCCTGAACATTCATGCATGTCCATTCAACATACACTACCCACCCCAAATGGAACCTCAAAAGCAGTCACTATTTAACACAGTTCTCTGAAGTCAACTGGAATAACAGTGTGATCATAAATGCTTTCCTAAATATATAAAGAATCCTTCAAATAACAGAGATTTATTCTTCTGATTGTCTGTGACTCTGCTCACATTAATTATTTTCATGATTTACTTTGAATCATTGAATTAGGAAATCATGGTATTTATGTGTTGTTATGCATTATTACTGCAACCAAGTCTGTGGTGTGGAGATGTTGTGATTCTTGCAATGCTACCCATTACAGTACATTCACCACTTTATCACCTCTGAGGCTCTCCTTCAGAGGTGATTAGGTGGTGATAGGTTGGTCTAGGGTGCACTTCATTGAGATGATGGTGTTTCTTCACATTTCTCGCATCCTACAACAGGCTAGCCTGGAGATGTTCACAACACTGAGTAATGCAGGGGGTCAGTGATACCAATTAAGTAATAAGGATAGAAGCACAACAAGAATAATAAATGTGATGGAAAAGTGAATCTAGAAAAGCAGGCAATCTGTCCAAATAGTTCATATGCAAAGGCATGCAGGGAAATTTGGGTGGCAGGCTATGGAGGTATGTGCTGTGAAAGGAGGGCATTTCTTTTTTATTTTCAAGACAAGACAAATGTGAGAAATGTGTATATTTATGGGAAAGAACCAGTTCAATGTAGGTACACATTATGTTGAAATATCAGTACAGGTGACAGACTTTATCACAGTGGTCATTCATATGAAATATGAAAAATGTTAATTGTTGTAAAAGGGTATACTAAAACTGTTACCTGACAATCATTCTTTTCTTGGTGAGCTTAAATATGTTCCTTTCTTATCCATTCACTTTCTCCTTTGGAAACTGTTCAGATTTTTAGTTATCTCTACTTAGCTATGAGTGTTTTGTTCTACTTATAAATTCTATTCTTTCAAAAAAAACATAACCGCAGGTTTTCCTGTAACTTAGGTGGAATGTTTGAGTGATAATAAACTTCATGTGGTTCCATCTATTTGTTTAACATGCTGTGTTTCTCCCATTTCTTTATTAAATAAGAAGTTATCTCATTTGAATTAATATATCACTTTTATGCACATTCCATCTTGTTTTCACATTTGTTTCTGTTGTACTATTTTTTCTTATTTTGGTTAGTTCATTTGCTAAAATTTGCATCACACTCTGCCACTATTTAGAAGAACACTTCTTTCCGAATCCACTAATTTTCACATTCATTCTATTCACAAGTATGTGTGACTCCATATATCTTTCTGTGGGATGAAATCAGAATTCCTCCTCCTGCTTCTCCATGCATTTTTTTTTTAATTTGCATATGGGCAGGAGGCACCATGGATGGAACTCCAGACCTCCAGCACGGCAGGTCAGAGCTCTGCCTGCTGAGCCACGGCAGCCGCCCTCTCCATGCATTTTAATATAATATGTTTTTAATCATTTTTGAAAACCTTTAAAAACAATTTTCTCCCTGCATTTTTGAAAACCGTGTTTGTATATTATTTTGTCTCCAAGACCTCTTCTATTTCATTATTAATCAATAGAAATATTAATAAATTATTGCTATTTTACACCTTGTCTTTCAGAATGTAGATTTAATGATTCCATTCAATTTTGTCTAATACACTTTTCCAATAAGGTTACAGCTATACGTAACCTGGTTTCATTCACCCTGCCAGTTTTTATTTCACAAATTCATATTTTCTTTAAATTTGTGGTCAGGAAAATGCATAATTTTACATGCCTTCCCTAAAGCAAAAAAGACAACAAAGGATGCATTGTTCCTGACCATTTGGATTATACAGTTTACTGGAGAATTTAAAGTACAATAACAACTGTGCATATCACATGAAGTCCTCCAGGAGATGTTACATGAAACAAGACAAATCAGCGTAACAGCACAGATTGTCGTGGTTTGCCAGGATAATGAAGGGTGATCTGGGAAGAGCTTTGTGTGTTGGACGAGGAACAGAAAAAGACTGAATGTGCCCTTTGGAACTGTCAAAAAGGAGGTCAAAACCCAAAGCCCTAAAATAATGAAAGATCATTGCACAAGGAAGTGAGTGAGGAACTTGCCTCATCCACTTGGGCCCTTACAGAACAGTGTGGTCCAATCAGTATGGGACAGACACAGGGAAAACAAGAAGGTCAGGGCAAAATGTGGAGACCACGACAGGCAGGAGCAGCAAACTGAGTCTGTAGGAACCTCGGCTCCCAGCCTGGCTCTGTTGATACTATCCATCCTCACTCTTCCATTCAGCACTATGCTCAAAGGAACTTTTGCCTGCTGACAGGAATTTTTTCCTTCTAATTAGTTTTAAAAAAAACTATTCTTTTGTTAGTGCAGTAGCTTCTGAGAATTTGACCATTTCTCAGAGTCAGAAGTTCACCTAACATTGTGATCTGTGACGCACATGCTCACACACGTACACGAAGTGAACAAAGATGTCATAAGGCTATTCTGAAGGCACCTGTCTGTGTATGAGGTACTCTGGCATTTCTTATGGGATTTGTTTACTCTATGCTATAATTATTACAACATATACTATTGACCCATTTATGGGATCTAAACAAAGAATAAACTAGAGGTATGCCTTCCACACGTATTTTAGGATTTATCTGCTTCTACCCTTTCACTCATCATTGGCATTTCTGAGAAATCACGTCCTTTAATCATTCTAGCAATATGTATTTCATCAGCTTTTTCTATAGCCAGTCAGCAACTCTCCAGGTCTGGATGGAAAAGTATGTAGACTATTGTAACATCCCTAAGGACTGACTGCTTCAAGGGAGAAAACGTATGGCATTTAACAAAAACAGCACACGTATTCCTACCGTCCAAGTTAAGTGCACACAAGAAGTCATCTTCTCCTCTGGAGGACTTTAAAGGAGATGACTCCAGATCACCCTGAATGTGTGTAGGATAGTCTATACAGAAAGGAAAGAAAAACTGCAAAGGCCACTATTGGAAAGATTCCAGGAAGAGGGAAGCGAAAATATAATGTCACTGAATATGGAAACTATGGAGTTCTGGCAAAGCAGCAAGTCACATTCAACGTCTTAGAGATCAGAAGGGTGAAGGCAGGTGGTGGTGAGAGGGGACGATGGCAGCTTGTGTGTGAAGCTATGGAAGGTTGCATCACTGTCTAGCAGGAAGTCAGCAGGGGCTGCATGTCATGGAATGTGATCACCCATTTTATAATATGGAAGATGCCTGCTCTATATGAATATCAATTCATTCTGTAATTGCTGGGAGAGTGGTGAGGAAATGAAATAGAACCATGGAATTGGGGACACAAGGTGTGGAAAAAATGAGACACTTGAGAAGGAGTAGAAGCATCAGCCCCGTTTCATTACCAGTGATAACATTACTATAGGATGGAATTATACAAACCTTTTTACATAGTGTGGTCATGGCTCAACCTTCTCAGGATGACAGATACCGTGTTCCCTAGTATGTTGGTGAAAGATTTAGTATATTTCACTTCCTATCAAAGTTTATCAGAAAACACATGATGTATCCAAGATTCAAAATAGAGTTTATCTGACTTCAATAATTTTACATTTAAAGTCTACTGCATCACAGATAAATTGCAAACACGTCTGTGCTTATTATATTTCCTTTTGTGAGATATTCTTTTATTCCCTGTGATCATTTTACTCTTGGTGTGTTAAATCTGCTTGATGTTTTGGCTTTGTGAAAAGATCCCAGTACTTTTTTTTGAATAAGTTGTTTTTGCTCTTTCATTAGCATTTCTGGGCATCAAGGGGATGTATCCTGGTCGGAATGCCACCAGAACCGAGGCGGGCTTCATTCAAAACAGTCTCTCAAGGAAGACCTGAGATTATACTTATTCTCAAATCCACTTCATCTTCCTCTCTCTCTGTTTTTGGAGCAAATATTATTTTCTTTAAACACAAGATAAAAATGACCAGATCAACATTAAACTGCTTGTTTACTTGTCCCTGTGAGATTTGCTGGATTCAATTCCATGTTTCCATTTCTAAGTATTTTCAGAATACGTATCTGATGTTGTGTGTTCTCATAGTATTCACTCCAGACCTACTCCCTGTGGATGGCTGTGAGAAAAGGGCGGGCGGTATTAGCCTGGCCAGGAACCCGGGAGTGCTGTGTGTGTGTGTGTGTGTGAGTGTGTGCATTGCTTTGGATAGGGCATTCCACAATATACAAGCATCTGAGCTCATAAATTTTAATTGTTGTAGGATGTAATACAGAGTCCTTAGGTAAACCTGTATATGGAAATAAGAGTGATGCCATTAAATTCGAAGGAATATAACTGCCACTAAATTATACTAAGATGTATCAAGAACAGTGAATCTAATTATGAACAGCATTGAGCTTCCAGTATCATAAAACCCAAGCCAAATAGTTGCATAAAGAAATTTGGGTTTATTTATGCACACATTCCATGTCCAGCATTAGGAGGTCCAGGGATGGTGCAGTAGCTCAGGAAAGTTGTTAGGGACCCCTAACATCCCCTTTTATTTTTGTGTAGCTGATGCACTTATGGACATGGAAGCTCCATCCTATACAGGAAGACTGCAATTCAAGGATGCAGTACAATAGGATGAGCAAGGTGAGACTTTAAAAAATTCATTTTTCTACTATAATATATATATGAAAAGATGCCATATCATGAGCTCAATGAATTTCAAAAACTGGATAGAGTCCATGGAGCCAGAACCCAAACCAAGAACCAGAATGCGGCCAGTCCCCAAGGACGTCTATTGCCCAAGGTGATTTAGACACTCAATGGGATATTATTGGGCAGCAAAAAGGATTAAGCTTTTGATACATGTTACAACATAGATACACATTGAATGCATCATATGAAAGTAATAAGCCAGGCACAAACATACCCAGATGTTGTGATCTCACTTATATGAAATCCAGAGAGGTGGAGGATAGATTTCATTACTAGGGATCAAGTTGAGGAGGTGATATTGCTTCCTGTACAGAGTTTCTATTTGAGGTGAAGAAACAGGTCAGGCAAATGACGTTGAATGTAGCAACATGTTGTGAATGTACACATCGCTAGTGATATGAGCACGTGATTATGGCTAAATTCAAATTTTGAATTGTAAAACTTTAAAATATATAAAGTTTTAAATTTCTTGTTTAATACTAAATTTATAGTGATATTAATAGACCTATTAACATAATAAATTGAACACCACACATATATACCACGGAAAAAATGAGACAATCCATACTCAGTGCTAAGCTCAAATAATGGCCAATAAGAATGTCTAAATATGTTTTAAAAGAAGGAAGTACTTTATAAATCGAGCTAAAATGACAGGTGGTAATTTTTGTTATAAGCATGACCTTTGTCATTGTTTTGGCAAGGCGTCATCAAAGCAAGAGTGTGGGACCCATGATTTTACATTAAATGAATACGTTTCTCCTCTTCCTTGAAGAGGAGAAAGCCAATTTCTACCACAAGGGCTGTATCTTCTCCCCAAGTAAGCACTTTGGAGATCTGAGTCCCTCGTCCAGGTGGGCACCTCAGCTGTAAATTTTGGAAGAAACTGTAAGTCAGTGAACGGTGTGAATTGTTGGAGGTGAGATGAATGGAAGGCAGGAGAGTCCATGGAGGAGAAATAATAAAAAAGGGATTCCCTTGACTCCTATCTGGGCTATTGGGAACAGAGACTCAGTAGCAAAATTTTCCTTTCTGTCCAACCAAGTGTCCCACAGGGTACAAGTCATGAGAAATTGTGCTTAATGCGCAGTTATAGGAGAGCTGTAAAGATCTTCTCTGCTGCTGTCTCTCATCCTGTGCAACCCTGGGCTGGACGGGACATGTTTGTTTCCTTTGGAGACCAAGCCCTGGTTGGGGGACGGATGCCAGATTCCTCTCTGATGTCTTGATGAAGAAAGACCTTCACTCCCATCGCCAACCCCCCAAGAAGGAATTTGTGCATCCACACGGACACCTTCTTCTCAGAGAGAGCATCCCAGTGAGTTTGAAAGCTCAGCAGATTTTGCAGGAGGAGGTCCGGGAGATGGAAGCCAAGAGCTTTTCCCTGAGGTCACCTGAGAGCTGGTTAAGCACAGCCTAGAGCTGAGATGTCATTGAACTTGTTTTCTGCTAGTGTGATATTAAATGTATTTATTTGTCATATGAAAAAGGTGTCCACTGGACTCAGCAATGTAGGAATTCCTGTTGACAGTTAGTGATAGAAGTAGAAGTACATTAGTGGAGGGAATGAAAGGTAGAAAGTGTTTCCAGAAAAAGTAGAATATCTGTCTTTGGAGCTTTGTCCTAAATGGGAGCAAGGAAAAAGGTGACATTAGCAATGGAGGAATGTGTAGTAAAGTGAAGGCTTTTTCTTCAGAGAGATCTGTTTGAGAATGTTGCTGTATTGATGGCACAGCTCATGTTCAATGGAGGTAGATTTTACCCTGCAACAACATTTCATGAGACCAACGCTACCACACGGGTATCACATGAGCAAAGGTAACATTTTTAGTAGCTTTAAGTTGGTATACTACAAGCTTTACTTGGAAATTATTCCTTTATTG
>PVIY010063653.1:0-10439 GCA_004026745.1 Myrmecophaga tridactyla | reverse complement strand
CACTAGAGACAGATACGAAAAGACAGAAGAGAGAGGTGTGGAGAAGAGTGTAGAAAGAAGGAAAATTAGATATGACACATAAAATACAAAAGGCAAAATGGTAGAGGAAAGTACTACCCAAACAGTAATAACACTAAATGTTAATGGATTGAACTCCCCTATCAAAAGACATAGACTGGCAGAATGGATTAAAAAAACAAGATGTTTATACAACTCTACTTAATGAAATAAGTGGGACAGAAAATGACATAAAGGAGATCAGGAAGACAGTAGAAGAGCATAAAGAGGAATTTGAAAGAATAAATAGAAAAATAGCGGATATCACAGAGATTAAAGATTCTGTTGACCAAATAAAAAACATAATAGAGGCACACAACAACAGATTTGAAGAGACAGGAGAAAGAATGAGTGATATAGAGGACAAGATAATTGACTTCAAAGACTCAAAGCAGCAAATGCCAAAAAAGATGGAAAAAATTGAATTGGAACTCAGGGAAATGATAGACAAAACAGAGCATGCAAATATAAGAATCATTGGTGTTGCAGAAGGAGAAGAGAGGAGTAAAGGACAAGAAAGAATAGTTGAGAACATAATGGGGGAAAGTTTCCCAACCCTCATAAAGAACATAAATATGCAAGTCAGAGAAGCCCAACAAACTCCAAACAGAATAAATCCAAATAAGCATTCCCCAAGGCATATACTAATCAGCCTGTCAAATACTGAAGAGAAGCAGAAAATCCTGAAAGCGGCAAGAGAAAAACAATCTACTACATACAAAGGAAACCAGATAAGACCGAGTTCAGACTACTCAGCTAGCTCCCTGGAGATGAGAAGGCAGCTGAATGACATGTTCAAGATCCTGAAGACTTCCAGCCAAGAATCTGTACCCAGCCAAATTGTCCTTCAAAATTGAGGGAGAGATTAAAGTTTTCACAGACAAAGAAGTCCTGAAAGAATTTGTCAACAAGAGACCGGCCCTACAAGAAATACTAAAAGGAGTTCTGCCAGCTGAAAAAAAAAGACGGGAGAGGGAGGTCTGGAGGAGGGCACAGCATTGAAGAGTACCACTAAGAGTAATTTAAAGAATAAAAAGAGAAAGAGGGAAAAGAATACATAGATCTGACAAATAAAATAAAAAAGATAAGATGGTGGAATCAAGAAACGCCTTTTCAGTAATAACTTTGAATGTTCACAGACTAAATTTAGCAATTAAAAGATACAGATTGACAGATTGGATTAAGAAACAAAATCCAACTATATGCTGCTTACAAGAGACTCACAGTAGACAAAAGGATACAAATAGATTGGAAGTGAAAGGATGGAAAAATTTTCCATGCAAGTTGTAACCAAAAGAAAGCAGGAGTAGCTATACTAATATCGGACAAAATAGACTTTAAATGTAAAGGTGTTATAAGAGACAAAGAAGGACACTATATACTAATTAAAGAGTGAATTCACCAAGAAGATATAACAATCATAAATATTTATGCTCTCAACCAAGGAGGTCCAAAGTACATGAGACAGACATTTGCAAAACTGAAGGAAGTGACAGATGTTTAAACAATAATAGTAGAAGACTTCAATACACCACTCTCCTCTATAGACAAAACAATCAGACAAAGGATCAACAAGGAAAGAGAAGTTAAACAACTTAATAAATGAATTAGACCTAACAGATATATATAGATCATTGCATCCCAAAGCATGAAGATAATACATTATTCATTAATGCTCATGGAACATTCTCCAGGATAGAGCATGTGCTGCGGCATAAAATAGGTCTTTATAAATTTTAAAACATTGAAATTATTCACAGCACTTTCTCTGATCACAATGGGATGAAGCTGGATCTCAATAACCACCAAAGAATGAGAACATTAACAAATATATGGAGATTAAATAACACACTCTTAAACAACCAGTGGGTCAAAGAAGAAATTGCTAGAGAAATCAATAGCTACCTGGAGATGAAGGAAAATGAGAATACAGCTTATCAGAATGTATGCGGTGCAGCAAAATCTGTGCTGAGAGGAAAATTTATTGCCCTAAATGCCTATATTAAAAAAAGAGAAAGAGCAAAAATTGAGGACTTAACAGCATACCTGGAGGAAGTTGAGAAAGAACAGCAAACTAACCCCAAAGCAAAGAGAAGAAGAGAAATAATAAAGATTAAAGCAGAGATAAATGAATGGGAGGGAGAACAAAAGAACAATAGAAAAAAATCAATAAAACCAAAAGTTGGTTCTTTGAGAAAATCAATAAAATTGATGGGCCACTAGCAAGACTGACAAAGCAAAAAAGAGAGTGATGCAAATAAAATCAGAACTGAGAAGGGATGCGTTACCACAGACCCTGAAGATATAAAAGAAATCGTAAGAAGATACTATGAACAACTATATGCCAACAAATTAGACAATGTAGATGAAATGAACAAATTCCTGGAGTCACGCAAACAAGCAACATAGACTCAGGAAGAAATAGAAGATCTCAACAAACGAATCATGAATAAAGAGATTCAGTCATCAGAAATTTGCCTACAAAGAAAAGCCAAGGGCCAGATGGCTTCACAGGGGAATTTTATCAAACATTCCATAAAGAACTAATACCAGTCCTACTCAAACTTTTCCAAAAAATTGAGGAAAAAGGAACTCTACCTAACTCATTTTATGAAGCTAATATTTTAATACCAGAATTGTACAAAGATGGTATAAGAAAGGAAAACTACAAGTCAGTCTCCCTAATGAACATAAATGCAAAAATCTCAATAAAATACTAGCAAATTGAATCCAACGGCCCATTAAAATAATTATATTTTATTATTTATGACCAAGTGGGTTTTTTTTTAAATTATTTGTGACCAAGTGGAGTTTATACCAGGAATGCAAGGATGGTTCAACACAAGAAAATCAATTAATGTAATACAGCACATTAACAAATCAAAAGGGAAAAATCACATGATCATCTCGATTGATGCTGCAAAAGCGTTTGACAAAATTCAACATTCTTTTTTGATAAAAACACTCCAAAAGATAGGACTCAAAGGTAACTACCTCAATATGATAAAGGGAATATATGAAAAACCGACAGCCAGCATCGTACTCAGTGGAGAGAGACTGAAAGCTTTCCCCATAAGATCAGGTACAAGACAGGGATGCCCACTGTCACCACTATTACTCAACATTGTACTGAAAGTTCTAGCTAGAGCAATCAGGCAGGACAAAGAAATAAAAGGCATCCAAATTGGAAAGGAAGAAGTAAAATTCTCATTATTTGCAGATGACATGATAACTATACTTGCAAGATCCAGAGAAATCTACAGCAAAGTTACTTGAGCTAATAAATAAATTCAGCAGGGTGGCAGGGTATAAAATTAATGCGCAGAAATCAGTAACATTGGGCGGGCCACGGTGGCTCAGCAGGCAAGAATGCTTGCCTGCCATGCCCGAGGACCCAGGTTCGATTCCCGGTGCCTGCCCATGTAAAAAAAAAAAAAAAAAAAAAAAAAAAAAAAAAGAAATCAGTTACATTTCTATACTCAAGCAATGACCTAGCTGAGGAGTCAGTTAAGGAAAAAATTCTATTCAAAATAGCAACAAAAAGAATAAGTACTTAGGAATGAACTTAACTAGGGATATAAAGGACTTATACACAAAAAACTACATAACATTGCTAAAAGAAATCAAAGGAGATCTAAATAGGTGGAAAGACATTCCCTGCTCATGGATAGGAAGGCTAAATATAGTTCAGATGTCAGTTTTCCCCAAATTGATCTACAAGTTCAACACAGTGCCAATTAGAATTCTAACAACCTGTTTTGAAGATTTGGAAAAGCTCACTACCAAATTTGTCTGGAAGGAAAAGAGACCCAAGTAGCTAAAAGCATCCAAAAAATGAAGAACGAAGTGGGAGAATTAACACTCCCTGACTTTAAAGCCTAACATAAAGCAACAAGTGGTCAAAGCAGCATGGTACTGGCAGAAAGATAGAAGCATTGACCAATGGAATCGAATTGAGAGTGCAGAAGTAGACCACCAAATCTGGGGTCAACTGATTTTTGACAAGGCCCCCAAATTCTCTACACTGAGACAAAATATTTTTTTCAATAATTGGGCATGGAAGAACTGGATATCAGTAGCCAAAAGAATGAAAGAAGACCCCTATCTTACACCCTACTCAAAAATTAACTCACAGTGGATCAAACACCTAAATATAAGAACTAGCACCATAAAGCTTCTAGGAGAAAATGTAGGGAAACATCTTCAAGCCCTAGTAATAGGAGGTAGCTTTCTAAACTTTACACCCAAAGCACAAGAAACAAAAGAAAAAAAATAGATAACTGGGAACTTCTCAAAATCAAATGCTTTTGCACTTCAAAAGACTTTGATAAAAAGGTGAAGAGACGGCTAACACAATGGGAGAAAATATCTGGAAATCACATATTGGACAAAGGTTTGATTTCCTGTATATACAAAGAAATCATACAACTCATCAACAAAAGAACAAACAACCCAATTATAAAATGGGCTAAAGATATGAATAGACATTTTTCTGAAGAGCAAATACAGATGGCTCAAAAGTGCATGAAGAGTTGCTCATTTTTTCTTTGGCTATAAGGGAAATGCAGATGAAGATTACAATGAGATACCACCTCACACCTATAAGAATGGCTGCTATTAAACAAACACGGAAACTATAAATGTTGAAGAGGATGTGGAGAAACTGGGACACTTATGTACTGCTGGTGGGAATGTATAATGATGTAGCCACTATGGAAGACTATTGGGCGGTTCCTCAGGAAACTAAATATCAAGCTGCCGTATGACCTGGCAATAGCACTACTTGGTATATACCCAGAAGAGCTGAAAGCAACGACACAAACAGACATTAGCACACTGATGTTCATAGCAGCATTATTCACAGTTGCTAAAAGATGGAACCAAATACCCATCAACAGATGAGTGGATCAACAAAATGTGGTATATACATATGATAGAATATTATGCAGCAGTAAGACAAAAGGACGTACTGAAGCACATGACAAGATGGATGAGCCTTGAGGACATAATGCTGAATAAAGTTAGCCTTACACAAAAGGATAGATACTGTATGGTTCCACTTAATGACCAGCATAAATGTATAATCAGAGGCTTATAATACAGAATATAGGGGACTTAGAGATGCATAGAAGCCAGAGATGGGTGAACCATTAGCTAATGAAGTTGAACGCCTATGTAAGGGAATAGATAGGAGGGATGGTGGTTCTCTAGTTGGTCTGTAAGTATTATTACCATATTGAAGACGAACAAGACTGAAAGGCGTTGTATAGACCTATGTGTCCCACTGATTAAGAAATTAAGAAATGAATTAGTTCTCGCAAGAATTACTTCAAAGATAGATTCCTTGAAGTATGATTTAAAGATGTAAAGAGTGTTTAAGTCTAGGGTACAGGAGGAAACTGCTATTGCTTGCTATGAGCTATGTTCAAAAGGAAACCATCCATACTACCACAGCAAGGGCAGAGGTGAATAATGGGGGGAGGGACAAGAGTTAAGAGGAGGTTTAGATTTCCTTTTTGGTGAAGATGTCTTTATTAAAGGTTTTCTTTCTCTTGGGAACAATGAAATTATCTAAAATTGAGAATGTCGATGGACTGTGGACTTTGGGCCCTCCAACTGATGCCCGATGAATGCAGGTGGCTGAAGAAGCACTGATGGAGAAGTTGATTGGCAAACGATGATGTATATTTATGAATGAAGGTTGTGCTGCTACAAAAAGGAGCAAAGTTGTGAGGCATGCAACAATATGAATGAACATTGGGACATTTGGTGAGACAAAGTAAGCCAGAAACAGAAGAACGAGAATGATATGGTTACCTTTAGAAAATGCTTATAAGAAAACATGGGCCTAAATTGTAAGCTTTAAGAGCAGACACATTAAGTCTGGAGTGGTGATTATTATTTCACCACTTTTGAGAGGCTGTTTTATATATGTAACCTGATATTTAGAGGTAAGAATGAAGCTCAGTAGATTGGGGTTAAAGTAATTCAGAATATAGAGGGTGACGAAGACAGTGCCTTTATTTTAAAACCACACATATTCTTTGACACCAATGGAAGAAAGGTTTATTTGGTCTGGAAGTGAAATTTTCTGTAGTGCATGATCTAATTCAACGTATCTGTACAGCTCATTTGAACAGTTGAAGCACAGGGAGCACAGAATAAGAAAGAGGTCCTTTAATCCTGTATAGATTATTGTAATGTCTGGATACATCCTAGAGTATATTAAGTAGATAATCAAAAAGTATTGGCAAAGTTCCCTGATGGATGGGAGAAAAATATGGAGCTTTTAAACCTTACCATCAGGGAATCCCCTGCTACTGTGTCAAACTTTAGGGACACTCAAATCAATAGGCCATGCCATTGATCATGAAGCTTACTCTTGTGAAGCTTATGTCAGTAGCGGAGAAGCTTAGACTACCTATAGGCATGCCTAAAACTTACTTCTGGAAGACCTCTTTTGTGCTCAGATGTGGCGTCAGTCTCTCTAAGCCCACCTCTGTCAGTAAAATCATTACCCTCCCCCCTGCATGGGACATGACATCCAGAGGTGAAAGTCTCCCTGGTGACATGGGAGATGACTCCCAGGGATGAATCCAGACCTGGCACTGTGAGAACAATAATTCCATCCTTATCAACAATTCTAAAAGGGGGAGAAGTAGTATAATTAATAAAATATCAGTGGCAGAGAGAGTTCAAATAGAGTCGAGAGGCTACTCTGGGGGTTGCTGTTATGCAAGCTTCAGTTAGAGCTTGCTACCTATCATAACAACCAATCCCAGAGAACACCTAGGGCAATAGATAAGATTCCACAAGGGTTCCAGACAATTGAGTAACTTTCCAGAAACCTACAACCTCCAGATAGGTCCCTGGTCCAGAAAAGTCCTGAAACCTAGCCCAGCCTTTCCAGATCATCAGATAGTTCCATCTGCCTATCCCATATTAGTGATAGACCCTTCCAATATGAAAAATTTAGAATAATCTTAGCCTAAACACCCCTAAAGAGAGGGATGGAAAAATCAAATGTGATTTTGGAGTTAAACAGAGAAGATAGGATTTAACAAATGAATATGAATGCTGAATCATAAAATTGGTATCTCTTTTTAGTCTCCAGTATTATTATTATTTTTTACATGGGCAGGCACCAGGAATCAAACCCACGTCCTCTGTCTTGGCAGGCAAACCTTCTTGCCTGCTGAGCCACCGTGGCCTGCCCAGGTCTCCAGTATTTTAGAGCAGCTAGAAGTAAAAAACTATAATTGTGGAATTGTAACCCATGTCAAACTCTAAAATATGTTCTACAACTTAATTGTGGTGCTGTGCTTTGAAATTTATAACTTTTTTGTTATATGTTATTTTTCATAAAAAAGAGGGAAAAAAGTTGGTTGTGATGATAAAAAACTATGTAAGCCTTCTAGCTTTCTATATTCTGGAGCAGCTAGAAAGAAAAATATGAGAGGATTGTATTTGTAGCCCATGACAAACTCTGGGATCTGTCCTGTAACTACTTGTTGAAGAGTGCTTTGAAAACTATTGCTTTTTTATTTCTTTGCTTTGTATGTATGTTATACTATACAATAAAAAAAGTTAAAAAAAAAAGAGTAGTAATACCAAAGCATTTGCTTTATCATTTGTTTATTCCTTTTCTATGCATAAGCATTTGGTGTAGTATGTTTAGTGAGTTTAACTGATTATGTTTGCAGATAGTGAAAGTATTCACTCTCTCTGACACTGGTAAAGGACCAAGTGTGGGAGGATTATTTATTTAGTGGATGATATAAACTTGTCTTCTACAGCTCATAATTCCTTTCCTTTCACTGAAGTTCCTGTCAGATAATTCCCTATGTTGAGGTTATTTCCAGATCTTCTGTTAAAATCTGCTACATCCTGTCAATTTTAGAGGCAGCCCAAAGGGGAACAACTTTTGGAAAACAAAGTGAAATAATCAATTCACTTGCTGATGGACGTTTCAGGGTTTTGAGGGTCCTGATTTATAACATCTTCAAATGGTGTTAATGCATTCCATGGATGGATGTAAGTCTTCTGAAGTGTTTGAGCTGCTGCCAGGGTCAGGTAAGGCCTCAGGAAATCCACAGTCCAGGCATATCTTTATCAAAGCAATGAAGTTTTTCTTCAAATGAAGTTTGTCTCTACCTTACATAGGAAAACGAAGAATGCCTTGCTCTGGGCCATGATTAGCAGAATAAGTTAGGCTTGGGATCCTCCATTAGATGTTTTTGAAGATGTGAGGCTTGTCATCCAAGTCTGCCTAACCAGATGTAATAATTTTATCTGTAGAGTGAGAAGTTAGGAATAGAGGGACTGAATAAGAACTATAGTAGGGGCATTTGGAGTCTGCTCTTTCCTTTGGCTCTTGAAAAATAAAAGGCTTTCAGAGCTTCCGGGTCAAGATGACGGCTTAACAATGTGCGCGTTTTAGTTCGTCCTCCAGAACAACTACTACATAACCAGAAACAGTACAGAACAGCACCTGGGGCCACGTCAGTGACCAGACACACAGCGTACCCCAGTCGGGACCAGCTGGACCGGCTGTGAACACCCCCCAGAACTGTGAGTTCGCAAAGCTGCGGCGGCCAGTGCCCCTCCCCCACAGGCCGCTTCCCAGAGGGGAAAGGAAAGCACTTTACCAGCAGCAGGGACTGGGCACAATCAAACGCCAATTATGGAACTAACTAACAAATTCTGACTACTAAAATTAGGCCCCCAGCTTAGGTGAACCTGATCAAAGCGGAGGTTGCTCATTTTTGCCCCGGTGCCAAGAGGGCAGGACTGACAGAAAAAGGGGTTTTTGTAGCTGTGTATGTACAAAGGCTTGACTGCCTCTGGATACAGCGGCAGAACTTTTCAGGCTGCAACTGCCCCAGGCAAGGCAGAAGTGAGCTCTTTTGGGGGCTTGTCTGGAGCCTGTGCCTTCCCCACGGGAGGGGTAAAGCCCAACTCAGGTGGAATCCCTCCCTCAAGGAATTCAGACATCAGGGCTTGGTAATTTGAAGCCATTAAAACCAGCCTACAACCTCTCCTCTGTCTCTGCCACACCCCCACCCAAAGTTAAAGGTACCACATCATCTTATGCTGGTGGGACCTGGTCAGACAAGCACCACACACAGGGCAGGATAAGAAAAACAAATTCATCCAGCAAGAAAACCCTAGATAAAAGAAGTGAAAGCAATCTCCAGAATAAACTAATTAAGGTAATTAAATGCCTAGACATCAGCAAAAAATAACAAATCACACTAGGAAAATTGAAGATATGGCCCAGTCAAAGGAACAAACCAAGAATTCAAATGACATACAAGAGCTGAAACAATTAATTCAGAATGTACTAACAGACATGGAAAACCTCATCAAAAAACCAAATCAATGAATTGAGGGAGGATATAAAGAAGGCAAGGAAAGAACAAAAAGAAGAAACTGAAAGTCTGAAAAAACAAATCACAGAACTTATGGGAATGAAAGACACAGTAGAAGAGATGAAAAAAGCATTGGAAACCTACAATGGTAGATTTCGAGAGACAGAACATAGGATTTCTAAACTGGAGGACGGAACATCTGAAATCCGACAAGAAACAGAAACTATAGGAAAAAAAATGGAAAAATATGAGCAAGGACTCAGGGAATTGAAAGACAATATGAAACGCACGAATATATGTGTTGTGGGTGTCCCAGAAGGAGAAGAGAAGGGAAAAGGAGGAGAAAAACTAATGGAGGAAATTATCACTGAAAATTTCCCAACTCTTACGAAAGATTTAAAATTACAGATCCAAGAAGTGCAGCGTACCCCAAAGAGAATAGATCCAAACAGACATACTCCAAGACATTTAATAATCAGAATGTCAGAGGTCAAAGAGAAAGAGAGGCTCTTGAAAGCAGCAAGAGAAAAGCAATCCATCACATACAAGGGAACCCAATAAGACTATGTGCAGATCTCTCACCAGAAACTATGGAGGTGAGAAGACAGTGGGATAATATATTTAAATTATTAAAAGAGAAAAACTGCCAACCAAGAATTCTATATCCAGCAAAATTGTCCTTCAGAAACGAGGGAGAAATTAAAACATTTTCAGACAAAAAAATCACTGAGAGAATTTGTGACCAAGAGACCAGTTTTGCAAGAAATCCTAAAGGGAACACTAGAGAGAGATATGAAGACAGAACAGAGAGATGTGGAGAAGAGTGTAGAAAGGAAGACTATGAGTAAAGGTAAAAAGAAGGAAAATTAGATATGACATATAAAATCCAGAAGGCAAAATAGTAGAAGAAAGTACTACCCATGCAGTAATAACACTGAATGTTAATGGATTAAACTCTCCAATCAAAAGACACAGTCTGGCAGAATGGATTAAAAAACAGGACCCATCTAT
>PVIY010063652.1:0-10432 GCA_004026745.1 Myrmecophaga tridactyla | reverse complement strand
GGGGGTGGGGGGCTGAGCGGGGCGGGGCGGTCGGAGCGGGCGCAGCGTGTTCTCCGTGCAGGGAAAGTACTGGACAGTGACCAGTTTGCACCCCCAGTTTAGCTCCAGGCGGACTCACACTCTAAGTGTAAAAAATCTAAGCCCTGCAGCTTTCAGGAGAAGCTGCAAGAAAAGAACGTCATGGCTTCAAGCAGGGAAAGGATTTCTTAGCAAGAAACGGAATGTGGAACACAACCAAAGAAAAGGTTAGTGAACTCAGTTCTGTGACAACGAAAAACTTCTGGGCATCAAAAAGATTCTGTAAATAAAGGGACAAAACAAACCAGAAATGAGATTTTCATAATGCATAAATGGACCCCCAAAATTGGTGTGCCCAAATTATACAAAAATGCTTCTGCATTCATAAGGAAGAGACGAGACGGTAGGAAATGAAGACGAGCTACGGACAATTTCAGGAGCGGTAACTCCCCCAGCTGCCGGGCTCGGCCGCGGGCACCCGCAGGTCCGGGGGGGGGGTGTGGACCTGAAAAGTGGGCCCCCATCTTGGGAAACCAAGGTGGGCCCCGGGAGCATCGGGCCTGACCCCCTCCCACCTGCGGGAGCCCACTCCCACCTACGCCCCTCACACTGTCACGCGAGAGCGCAGGAAACGCGGCCTCGGTCGGCGGCAGCTGCCAGAGTGCAGGAGAGCAGACGAGGGCTTTCACCACGGGGACTTCATAGCCTGCAGCTGCAGCCCTCGGCCGGGAAAATGCCCCAGTTAAGGCATCGACGGGACGGTCCCTTCTGTGAAGACAGACTGCCGGCGAGCTTGGGCTCCCTGTCGCCCGGGAAGGCACAGGGTGGCGTCTGTGGGCCCTTCTCTCCGGGTCTCGTTGCTCCCAGTGTCTGGCCTCGGGGGCTCCTCTCTCTGCTCTTCCGGGGCCTTTTCTGTGAGCTCCCCTCAATTTCAGGTCTCTTATAAGGGACTCCGGGGAGATGGCTCGGAGCCACCTGAACTAGGCTCACCAATGGGCCCCCGCAGCGGCTCTGCACCCACAGGGGGCTACGGGAACGCGGCCTGTGCTGGGGACACAGCAGCTCCAAACCAGCAGGGAGGCGGATGGGAAATCCACACTCAGGTTGGCATTCACCCCGTTTTTATGGCTCACTGCAGCAAAAAATGGCAAAGCCGAATGCCCGGCAGGAAGCGGCGGTGTGCTCGGTGCGCCCAGAGCCTCCCCGTCGCTGCGCGGGCGGCAGGAAGGCCACGTGGCGCCTGGATGCACCCTGGCAACCTTGACTGAGAAAATCGGGGCGCAGGGCCTCCAGGCGTGGGGGCCGCTCCTACAGGGACATGGCCTGGGCGTGGACGCAGGCCCGGGGCTGGCGTGCCTGGGATGAGCCGACGAGCACCGGATGCCCAGCCCGCCGGCGGGACAAAGGACAAGGACGCTCGGCCCAGCCCTGGCAGGCCTGCGGGGTGCACAATGACGGCTGCCGGGGCTTCGCGGCTGTGGGAGGTGCCCGCGGGGGGCTTGCCTGCTCTTTCTCCACATCTCGGGGATCTAACAGGGTGCTGGCCTGGCTTGGGCACCGGTGCTTTGCTCTTGCTCAGGTTCTTTCCTTCTGAGCCGGGGGTCCCTCTCCAGGCCCCCTCGGCCCCAGCCCGGCCCGCCCCCTGTTGCCCCCCAGCCGTTCGGGGTCCAGGTAGAATGAGAAGCCCAGGCCCCAGGTGCCACCCAGGACCTTCTAGGATTTTCTGCAAAGTTCCCCTTGGAAATTGTCCCCAACCCCTGCCACGGGGACCTTCCTGCGGCTTCTTCCTGGAGCGCCTGCCCAGGAGCCCTCTGCGCTTCCCGGCCCCGCACCCCTGCTCTGCTGGCCCTAGGCCCAGGACCTGGCTGCCCGCTGGGCCAGCTGGGGACCCGGGTCAGGGGACACATGCACCCCCACCCCGTGGGTGGCTCGGGCAGGCTGGCCCTCCCCTGTGGCCGTGGCTCCTTTACCTCCTCTGGCTACTGCCTCCGGGCAGGTTGTGCCTTGGGCTACCTGTCTCTTCGTGGGGTGTCTGGCCACCACCCTGGGCAGCTCCGGGAGAGGCTCAGGTCCAGAGCCCCCGCGTGCCCCAGGAGCTGCTGCTCACCAGTGCCTGAGGCCCGAGAGTGCCCGGGGTGGCCCTGGGGCGGGATGTTCCTCCCCTGGCGGGGGGGCAGACAGATGCCTCCCGGCTCTCAGCAAACAGGCAGCAACATGGGGTGGTGGGCCGGGGCCTGGGTGCTGGGGGACACAGGGCGGTGGCAGGGCCGGCTCAGGGCGCAGGGGCTCCAGGCTGCCCACAACGCCAAGGGCAGCCTGGGCTGTGACAGTTGGGGTGCCCCCAAGGGCTCTGTGCCCCCCAGTCAGGCCATACGGTCCATCGCCCCTCCTCAGGGGGCCCCACTCCCCACAAGCCAGAGAAGCCTTTGGGTCTGTCCCTGGAAGGCGACACGCGGTGCCCACATAGGCGCCATGTTTCAGAGGCAGCGGCTCCCCCGTGCTGGGGACGCTGGCAGAGCCACTTCCTAACAGGACGAGGTCAGCGTCGCAGGACGCATCCTTTTTGTTTTGGGTGGGTGCGTGACCGGCGGAAGGCGGGGCGGGGTGGCCCGGGGACACTGGTTGGGGTCCCAGCACGGGCCGATGCGGGGTTGGGGACCCGGCCGGGTCAGGCCCAAGGTCAAGGCACCGCTGCCCGGCCCGTGGCCTGTGCTCTGCGCCCCCGGACAGGGCTTCCAGGAGTATCCCCTGCCACGGGCGAGACGCTTCTCCCCAGTGTGGGGGTCGCTGCCGAGTCTGCACGGAGGGCGGGGTGGGGGCCGCTGCTGGGCGTTGTCCCTCACTGTCACCCTCTCCTCGCTGCTGCACATCCAACCCTGCCCAGGAGGCTGGACGGGTTCAGGGGTGTCCGCGGGAAAGGGCCCCGGGGCACAGGGGCGGCTCCGTCCAAAGCCAGCCCCACGGAGAAGGGGGCCTAGCCCCCGCCCCCCAACCTCAGGCCTCGCTGCGCCCAGCTGCACCTGTCTCTTCTGTACACTGACTCCCCGATTGGCTCCCGGAGGCTGGTGTCGGCCCCCTGCCCCCTACTTCCGGGGGGGAGCCTGGCCAGGGCCCCCACCCCGCTGCCCGCCGGGACGCACCTCCTCACGGTCCCTGAGGTGGCCGGGACCGTCCCGTCTCTACAGGGCCGAGGACAGGGGTGGCCAGAAGCCCCCGGTGGGATGAGGAAGTCCCACGACAGGGCGGCGGGCTCCCGCAGGAGGGGGGCCACGGTGGGGCGGTGGTTGGGGCTTCCTGACCGAGGGGTCCGCGCCCACCCCGGGTGTCCGAGGACACACAGCAGCTCTTCCCAGCACCACAGCCCTGGGTGGTCCCTCTCGGCCGGACGTTGGGGAGCCGCGGGGCTGTAGCGCCTGGGAGGGGGCGCTGGCCAAACGGGGCCGCGTGGGTGGCAGGTGGGGGGAGACCCCTCGGGATGCGGGGTGCAGTGGCCGGGTAGCCCTGTGGTTTCTCCAACTGCTGCATTTCCCCAGCTGCGTCTGCTCTCAGCCACGGCCCCACCCCGCCCCAAGGTCCCCCCCCACCCACTGCACACCCCCTTGGCTCCCAGGGCCTGCCCCCCTCCTCTGCCCTCCCAAGGCTGAGCGGGCGGAGGCCTGGGGCCTGCTCTCCCCAGGGGGCTCAGCTGCCACACGAGCACCAGCTGGTGTGCGTGTCCATGTGTGCTTGTGTCTGCTCACGTGTGCGCACACGTGTGCATGTTTGTGCCTGTGTATGCTTGCATGTGCACACACGCACACCTTCACAGGCCCCGTGGCCACAGGCAGGACAGGTAGCTGAGACCTTCCCGGGACTTGTCACCTGTCCCCACCAGCAGCGCCTGCGGCCCCGGCCTGGAGTGGTCCCAGCAGGGCGCAGCACACGCGGGGAGGCTCTGCTGTCCTCAGGGGCTCCCCGGCCCGGGGGCCACTCCCTCAACAGGCGGCTTCCTTTCCACGAATTCATCAGCCGCACTGGTCACGCTGGATATACCAACAGCTTCTCTCAGCGCGGACAGCCCCACATTTCTACACGCTGTAGCAGGAGGAGACTCAGTGATGATTTCCAGAGCCCAGGCCTGTGATTTCATCCCGTTTCCTAAAACTGGCTTCCTCATATGGCCCCCGAAGTGCTCCCCTTACTGTCTGGTGCGTGCGTGCGCGTGTGTGCGTGTGTGCAGAGGAGTACATGTGTGGTGTGTATGGGTGTGCAGACGTGTACATGTGTGTACGTGCACACACACAGCTGCCCCGGAATGCCCAGCGCCAGGGCTGCTTCCTTCGCACCGAGTCCCCCAAGCAGGGCCCATCAGGGCCTCCTCGTAACCCCTGGCCCCATGCCATGCGTCCCGTGGGCCCTCAGGTGGGGAAGCCGTGGGCACGCGTGTGCAAACAGGACCGGGGTGCAGGAGGGGCGGGGCTTGGACATGTGTCCCCCCAGCCCCAGCTACGCAGCCGCCTCGGGCTCACATCCTGGCTGAGGAAAGCACTGGCCACCCGAGCCTGCCTCTCTGGGTTCTGGACCTATTTTGAAAAATAAACCTCGGCTACATGCGCAGGTCCCAAAGGTTTGCGCTGGGGCCGGGTCCCCCGTTTCCTCCCCCCCGCCCCGGGCCAGCAGGGGAGACGCCGCCAGGCCCTCCCGGAGGCACACACGACAGCCGCTGCTTTCAGCTCAGTTTATTTTCAGAAGACAGACCAGCGGGATTCCGCGGGACCTCTCGCTTCAAACGAAGTGTTCTTTATTAAGAAGAAAGGGACCCCTGCCTTGAGGTTTTTCTCCACAGAATGAATTTGTCTTTACAAAAAATAGTTTTTGATATACATGTGCCTACTTTGGAAAACCTTCTGTCCTTGATGGCTTTTAAAACTCTATTTTCAGATGGTGGGTCCTTGGGCTTATTTTTGGTTCCAACTGGTTTCTGCCTGTGCTTCCTGCCTGACTGTCCCTCGCCTCGTGTCCCTCTTCCAGAAAGCGGCTGGGGAGGGACTGGAAAGGGTCGCTGCTGGCCTGTGGCCACCCAGCCCACAGGGACACGGCCGCTTCTCAGAGCCCAAGTCCAGACCAGAGGCGCAGAAACAGAAGGGGCAGGGCATGTTGCGGACACCTCACCGCTCTCTTTCATAGTTGCAATTTTACTGCACCTATGTGACACCTGCAAAGTTTGTGCTCGGAAGACGCTGCCAAGCAAGAGCTCCGTGCGGCTCAGGCAGCTGGTCTAGGACACGGAGACCTGGGACCAGGCTTTGTAAGGTCTAAGGCCCACCACCCCCCACAAGCATCTATGGACAAAAGTGCCTTTACCCTCAACTGTGTAAAGCTTGTGAGTAGCAAAAATTGTAAAAATGAAGCATACAAAAGGAAACATCCATATAATACATTTGCACCCTGTTTACAAGTTTCACTCTCTGAAACTGGCCAGCTTTCATGATGCCAGATCAATTACAGGAGAAAAACCCAAGTCGGCCCCACACACGAGAATCTGTGGTTTCTGTGGTTTTCCGAGGAGAAACATTTTCATTTACAGTTACAGTACATGCTGGCAACCTGTGTGATTAAGAAGCCAGCTGAATTTCCTGGCATTTAGGCAAGTAACATTTGATTGTCACAACTTAACAATTCTGAGGCAATAAATACAAGTAGAGCAGATGCATTGCTTCATTGTATCAACTGACTCCAGTTTAATTTAATACAATTTAGTGCATTTTCAGTATCTCATTCACAGTTTGACTTCTGTCCAAGTACTTTTGCAACAAAAACTTAAGAAACTGAAAAGCTTATGAGAAAAGAAAGCTCTGGGCAAATCTGTCATTTCAAAGCTTAAAATTTTAAAGCAATTCATTCGTCCTTAAGAAGAATATGCTGTGCAGCCCGGCCATCCGAAGCCAACCCTTCCTGGAATTTTCTAGCATCCCTAACAGGTGCTCACCATTTGATTTCCCAAGCAGCTTGTGAGACTGCTGCCATTTCCACTGAATGAGCCAGCAGCCTACCCTGCAACAACTCAGTTCGCGCATGTCCATCCCACACAATTCAGCAGATAGCAGCTGGAACATCTTTTACCCACAAACGGCTTTTTTTTTGGCATCCTGCCCCCATCTGCAAGAACACGGAGCACGAAATGTCCCCGTCGATCGGGCGGCCCTGCAGCAGGGTGGCAGAGTCCCTGGGTGTGGCTGGCTCCCCGGGGCCAGGCCTGAGGAGCTCTTGGGCAGCTCGGGTCTGGGGGGCTGGCCACCGGCGAGGGCCGGGGTGGGGGCTGCCAGGCTCGGGTGCTAACCGTGGGTCTGGTTTCACTGCAGGAAGTCAGAAGGCACGTCCCGCCACCAAGCACGAGCCGCTGCATGCGAGGGGCCGCGGCCACGGGGAGAGGGAGGCTGCGTGCGCGCGCGGGCTGCGGTTCAGAGGACACCCGGAGGTGCGAGGGCTACTTACATGGTCCTGTAAGTGCCTCAGGCCGAGACGAAGCAGCATGCACTTATTATTACTTATTTTTCACCCCAAATTCGACTCAAATTGGAAGTCACGAGGGGGGTGGATGGCCTCGTGGCACCTCAGGGCACGCGCTGCTGGGCCGACCCCTCCTTAGTCTTCAGACTGACCTCAGTGCTCGCTGCCTCAACTGGCAGTGCAAGGAGGAACGGTCACGCCGCGGACACAGAAGGGGCGATGGGGACACACGAGGGAGAGAGTCAAGATCGATCGACGAGAGAATCTGCATTGCTTTGCATAAGAAAGTGCTTACGTTTCTGTTTCATATTAGTGGTTTACTCAGAGCTCACGTCCTCAGCCTGAGGGTGTGCTTCTCGAGGACGTGGGCCCGACAGCCCCTTAGCCAGGACTCGCGTCTGTTCACTCTCACTCGTGAGTCTGGTACGCCGTCACCAAGTACTGGCGACCAGTGTCGTCTCCTTTTCCAGGTTAAAACACTTATGAGTGGGTAGTCGTTTTGAGCCCTCTTCAAGGACTTACGTTTATAAAAATGAGGGTGTACATAAAGATAATGCTCTTAAATCTCTGAATCACTTTCCCTTCTGACCAGCTGAGACTTCCCCCCATGCCTGCTCATGGGCATGCATATGCTTGAAGTGCGAACAGAGAAAGACCCCAAGGAGAGAAGCCAGAGGGGCCTCAGGAGCTGATGAATGCTGCAGACTCCCTAGCCCCACGAGACTCCTGGGATGGCCGCAGCAGCTGCAGCCCTCCACCTGGACCTGAGATGTCTGCTTGAGGGCGGGCTCTGGGGACAGCCCCTGCACAAGCCAGGACACGGGCCTGCACTGAGCCGTGTGGCCAGCAGACCCTGTCCCCACGGTGGTGCCCAGAGGCTCAGCCCCGGTGAGCCAGCACCGCCTCCCTGTCCTCCTACGCAGTGGCAGCTCCCCTTCACCACGCCCAGCACGGACTGTCCTCGGGCTGGAAGCTGCCTCAGCATCCGCTGCTCGGCAAGAAAGCTGCCATGGCACCAGCAGCCAGTGGAGCGCAACATTAGGGGCATAGAGAAAAGAGAGAAGGAAAAAGCACTATTCTAGGATTTATTCATTTAATTTAGAAAAAAATTAAAGGAGTCCCCCTCCTCCTTTCCTTCCAAAAATGGATCAAAAGCAAATACTACCCCCTCTAGAAAAACAACAAAAAACCCCACACACCTCTCTCAAAGGCACTGGGACCCAGACACACAAGCCAGGATGCATTAAATCAGAAGAAAACCAGATGAGATTAAAAACCTATGCCCACTGCCTCGATCAACATTTCAAGTCTTCACAGCTCATTCATGACTCATGGTAGAATTTACACAAATACATTAATTTTAAGGAGAGGGAACTTATTTGGGAAACAAGAGCTATTAACTAAATGCAAAAGATTCAAATTTGCATCTCCCAGGTGAGGATTCTGCACGGCAGCTGTCTTTGCCTTTAAAATTCTTCAGGGAACATTAGAACGAGCGAATGGCCTAGAACTAAAACGCTTGCTGACAATGTCAAGGGCAGGGGCAGTTCTGAGGAAGTCGCTGGCCCCGCTCCGCCCTGCGTGCTGGGCTGGCCGAGGGAGGCAGGGGCGCACCTAAGCGCAGGCACTGTCCTAATGCTGGGTTTCCATCTGCCTCGTTCAGTTCTGATCCCTCTGAGCCCCGGACCCATGTTTACTGGCGCTCGCTCGCGAGGGTCCCCTGTGCTGAGCTGTGCCGTGTCCGCTCCCCGTGCTCCCCGTCCGCTCCTCGTGCTCCCTGTCACCAGCAAACTCGGCTCAGGGTCCTCGCCTCAAAGGGCGGTGCTGTTTCACTAGGCCGTGCTTAGGGCCGAGGCAGAATTACTTTTCCCATTCATCACACAATTCTCCGTGCCTGCGAGCCTTCCTTTTCTTCCCCCCTTCTACAAAATTCAACCTGCCTACATTCAGAATGCTGGTTAGAATATATCTGAGTTAACACCCATTATTTTTTTTTCCCTTGCTAAAAAGGATGAGGGGAGTGTGACTTTAAAAAAAAAGCAAGTTGGAAATTCAAGGAGAAAGCCACCCAGGGGTGCAGGCGAGGCTGCGGCCACCAACCTGAGGCTGGGAAGGCCTGGTGGGGGGGGCCAGGGAGCTCCTAGGTACCCCGAGGCTGCCCCCACCCCAAGCCGATCTGGAAGCGACTCTCAAAGGCTGATCCTTTCCCGGGGAACTGTGGCCAAAGCAAGCCCCTCCTGGGCAGTGCGCAGGGCGAGCCTCGGGGAGGTGGGGGGCACATGGGAGAATCCACAGGGGTGGGGGGACTGTGGGAAAGGGGCGGGAAGGGGTAAAGCAGGGTGGGAGACTCATGTGCCACCTGGGACTAACCACCCTCCAAGGCTGCAGCTCAGCACTGCCATTCCCCAGCCCCCTTAAGAGAGGCCCATGGGGGCCGAGGTGTGCAGAGTGCCCCGCAACCCTGGAGGCCTCCCACCGGGACCCCCAGCCCCCAACACAGGGGAGCTGGAGCCCGGTGGCCACACGAGGAGCAGGGGCAGGGGCTCTGGGACCAGCAGCAACCCTCCAGTGCGCCACTGGAACCCAGGCTGGCCAGGCGCTGGAGCAGAGTGGGCACTCCCCTGCCGCCGAGCCCCGCTAGACAACGGGGCTCACCCCGAGTCAGTGTGGTTACATTCAGTATGTGCTTATCAAGAAGAGAGCCCCCCACCATGGTGCAACTGCACCCCAAAGGGCCGAGAAATCTACGCCGCCTAGCAGCGTGCATCAAAGCCTCTGGGGGACTGGCACCTGTTCTGATTCGTTCCCAGGAGGACAGCAGAAAATTCTTTGGGAGACGGTTTCCTGGGGGTGCACAGGAAGAAGTGAGGGGCTAGGGTAAGTTCCTAAAATAACTGATTAAAAAAACCAACCCCCAGACTAGACCTAAGTTTAAGAAGAGAAAGCATCCAAAGGCTCCCTCCTGCAAGCAGAGTTCTTGAGCGCTTCCCTCCCTGGGAGCCGCTTTCCCAGGCCCCCAGCCCAGATCCAGACACTGCCCCCTAAAGGCCAGGGCCCCCCGCAGGGAACCAAGGCCCTGCCCCGCTGGGCTGCTGTCTTCACCTGCCAGTCCTTGCGGTCTCTATTCTTGGCTCAAGTTTTATTTGTTAATATTAGTCACCAGTTAATAAGAAAATAGTTTCTAAGTGTCTTTTCCTCTCTGTGTATGCTGTTCTGTTTTAATTGAGTTAATTGGATATCGCCATCAAGTCATGCGTGTTCAATCACAGCCATTAATTACTCCTTTTTCTTAAGTTCTTGGTTTCCGTAGCTGGAGCCTTTCTCTATTTCTGTTACGCCTATCAGCCTGCGGACTCCGAAGGAAGCTTTAAGAAAAGGAACACGAGACGTTAGCCCGCTCCTTCGCCTCCTGGCTGAAGGAGAGCTACAGGGGCCCCTCCCATCCGGCACGCCTTGGGGGAACGTCTCCTGGGGATGACCCTCCAGCCCCCCAGGGCAGGCGGCCGCTGGGCCCGACAGGGGAGGGGCGGTCCGGCGGGGTGCTGGCTGCAGCCTCACTTGGTGACCATCTGAGGCCACAAGCCCCGACCAGCTTCACTGGGCACCTGCGGGCAAGCTCAGCTCGCAATCCCAAGGGGCACCAGGATGGGCCAAGACACAAGGGCAGGGCAGGCTCCCGCCGCTCGGACTTAGTTGGTGGTCAAGTGCCCATGTCAGGGGGTCACACAGAGGCCCTAGGTCTCCCTTTCTAGTCTCAGGACTGCGCCCCAGCCCCCCCCACTTCCAAGGAGAAAGCAGCATAAGGGAGATGCCCAGGAAAGTGGAATGGACTTGGAGAATCAGGGATGGGCAGTCCCTAGAGCTGCCGATGGGTCTACAAGATGTCCTGGTCTAGAGGCATCTGTGACAGGGCACGTGAGGACGG